>LPNX011074325.1:8337-68677 GCA_001517045.1 Pseudotsuga menziesii | reverse complement strand
TTGCTATCGAGAGATGGAGGATTGAAGTGGTGGAGGCCCAAGTGGGGGACTCAGTTTCTCCGATTCGCAGATGTGCCGACAGAGGTTGTCTCTATTGTAGTATATGTTTTATATTAATAGAAATAGCTTTTCCATGGATATTTGAATGAATATTTGATCCATGGATGATTTCAAATGCTTATATGTTATTGATTATATATGCTAGATTAGGTCTAACACGATTATATATAGCATGCTTATCTTGTTTATTGAATGTTGGGGAAGCAATTTATCAATTCAAGCTGGGGTTGGAAAGCTCAATGGGGATCTACATCAACCGTTCGGAATAAGGTATGAATCGAGATCCTTTAGTGTTAGATATTTGGTTTCTCTTGCATATAGGAAAGGATTGATTTCTGGATTCAAGCTGTCTGTTGTGGTACCCCAAGCCATAGGAATTTCTCTCTGTAACAGAAATATTTTGTTTTGTGTTCTCCATGTTCGTGGCAGATGTCGCAGAAGCACTTTGTCTGAACAAATCGAATGTCTTGTTGACATTTATCTTTAACATGTCCAGTCGTTGAGCATTTTGTGCACCAGACATCCTAATTCTTAGGGTTCAGCTCTTTCAATGATTTCTACATGATTTCTAGTTGTTCTTCCAGTCTAGTATCCGTGGGATATGTTGGGAAATCTTCATCCATGTCCACTTGCAGAGCTTTGGTAAGCACATCTTCATACGTTTTAAACGTCTCCAAGCTTATGTGCTGCCAAATTTTCTGTTATAGACCTGCAAGGAACCACTGAATTAATAGTTGTTCATCAATTACATAATCCAGTTGACTGAGGAGGTATTTCCATCGTTTGTCATATTCTCGGATAAACTCTATTGGATTTTGAGATGTTGTTTTCAACTTTTTGGCTAGCAGATGTTTTGCATCTAGAGTTTTATAGAAAGACAAGAATTGCACTTTCATTTCTGCTTTAGATGCTTGGGGAGTCCTCTCAATATAGGTCATGCACCACGTTAGTGCTCTTTTCCTCAAGGCACCAACGAACTGTGCCATCTGTCGATCTTCAAATGTAACCTAATTTTCCTCCCATGTTGACCCATAGACAAACCAATGTCATCTAGGATCTTTGTCACCCTCGTATAGAGGGATATGTGCAGATCCATGACCCATGTCGGAATCATTGTCGCTATCTCCTCCAGGAGGTGGCAGTGGTGGGGGTGGTGGTGGGGGTAGTGGGATGTTTTGCTTGTCTCATTGTGCAAAGTTGTTATTGATGGAACTTTCGTTCCTGTCGATCATTTTGTTTATCGTTTCTTCTCTGACAAGGAGTCGGTTCGGGTCGACTTCTCCTGTCGATGTCCAACTACACTGATTTGTCTGCAGGCCTCACTGTTTTTTTTCCAAAGTTGTGTTTGGCATGGGGGGTGATCCTTAATGTGTCGGGTAAAGTAAGTGGATACTTCGGTTGGAAGTGTATGCTTGAAGCATGACCCAGTTTCCTTCCTTCGGTCGACGGATCACTAGATGATTATCATCATTTACCTAGTCGTCAAGTTGACTCCATATACCAAACTCACTAGCTCTTAGTCTTAGGTATTCTTCAACAATGGCTTGTCTCCTAGTACTCAGATTCGTTGGATATAGAGGTCTTATCTCTTGGGGAACTTCTATTTGGATAGCTTCATGTTGCTCTATCCACAAGTCTTATTCCATGGGTGATGCTTCTTCATCCATGCATTCTTCCTATCGGTCATGACCCAACTCTAGCGAATTTCTTTCCTGGTATGTACCCTAGTATTCATTCCTCTTTGTAGTGCTATATCATGTTCTCTTCTTTCTTCCCTTCTTTTCAGCCTCTTCTCTCTCTCTACTTTCTATAAATCCACTATACTTTTGTGTGTTACTGTTCGTTCGATTTCCTTTTTAGGTTGAATCTTCATTAGTGGTGATGGTATCTCTTTTTAGTCAACTAGAATCCTCTTCACTTTACCCGAAATATGACCAACTACTCCCCGATAGCCTACCCGACGCTTTTAGAAAGATCGGATAGTTTTGTTTACTTGCTTACGAAGTACTCCCACTTCCTTTCGGCAATAAATTTCTCCCACTTTTTATGTTTCTCCGCCCCGTTAGAATTTGGTGGAGGTTCGTGTAGTGACGGAATAGGTTCTACAATATGACCCACTCCTTTTTCTATCAGGAATTTGAATAGTAGGGTCGGTAGGGAGCATAGGAACTGCTCGGTAAGGTCTGTATAGAATTTTTTCTAAATGGTTTCTACTGAAGTTCTTTCTTCTATGGCTTTCTCCTCGCAGAATTCATCTATGATCTTTTCAAACCACTCCAACAGGTTTGTTCGTCCCCCTCGAATCAGTTTCTCTAGAAGCTCTTGGTCCTTAGTTGCTTCCGGATTTTTCATCCAAAAGTTGTTTCAAAAGATGGGGAACCGATTCTATGAAATTCTCATGAGTTTCAGTAAATAATTTCTCCTTCACCTGAGTAGTGGTTAATCTGTTTCTCCTTGCGTAATTCTACAAATAATTTGATATCTTACACTCCCACCAGTTCTTAATCTCATGTTTTGATATCATCTACTTATAGTCATCTCAGATATGTACTACCAGCAATGGAACCAATGTTGTAATCTCACATATCACAGAGGGTTACCAATAGTACACATTGAATCATACAAACATAACAGACACAAGAGACAAGAACATAGATATGGAATAACAGATTATATTATAGCATGAGGGTCCATATATACACAGAACTGAACCAAGTTCTCAACTGGCTCAATAGCCTAATATATATGATTTACAAACAGTTACATATAACTACCTACCGGTTCGGTCAACTGACACGACCTTACGCGGCCGACCTAATTAGTCGGATATTCGAGTAGTCGGCTCACTGACTAGCTCCTCCAATAGTGGTCTGCCCTCTATAATAGCGGTACCATCAATATTTAGGGTTTTTGTTTTTGATGCACTATATATAGTGTTAAAGGTTGCATAATGTAATAATTATTGTTATTATATTTGGAGCTTTGCTCATAGAAGGTTTCCCCCTTAAAGATATAAGTGAACATTACAATCTCTTTTACACACCACTAATACAAGGGATATTTCTCAAGTTCAATCTAGCATTATGTTGTTTTTATATGTAATTGTGGGGTTAATTAGATTATACAGATTTGCCAAATCCATAAACTACCTATCCATTCAATAATCTATAAATGGTTCGTATGTTCACCAATCCATATGCAAACATGCTTCTTTGTCACAAGAGGGTGTTGGTGATA
Organism: Pseudotsuga menziesii; assembly: GCA_001517045.1. NCBI lineage: Eukaryota > Viridiplantae > Streptophyta > Pinopsida > Pinales > Pinaceae > Pseudotsuga > Pseudotsuga menziesii. The sequence goes on along the minus strand of LPNX011074325.1, from coordinate 65,380 downwards.
TCTAGTGTCAATATAAGATCATAAGGTTGCATTTTAAATTTGTAAATCTCTGGCCTTAGTCTTATCTCACCTCAACCTATACTATTCACACTTCCTGACCTTACATATAGAAATATTAGATTATTTCCCTGAACCGTGGGAAATTAAAGATACAATGGTATCAATGGATATAGTGTTAAGAACCCGTGTCAACCCTCCTCTTTATTTTGTTAGTATATTTTGTTGGATGCATATGTTGTGTAAGTTGTGTCGTTAATATGTTGTATTATCCCACATTCATGGGGATTAATAGTTGTTGTTAAGTCATCTAGTTAGTATGTTGTATTATCCCACATTCATGGGGAGTAATAGTTGTCTATATTAGATTTAGTATATAAGTAAGTGTTGAGGCCAATGAAATCATCAAAGATTTATTTTGTATTGAGCTTGCTTAAAGGAGGTTGCCCCCTTGAAGTGGCCTACGAGTAATAAAATCTCCTATGTGCTCCATTATTTATGTTATATCGTGCATTATCATTGTTATTGCAGGAGGTTCTCCACATCTGGTATCAGAGCACTTTTTTTGGCACAAGTGGGGATTTTATTTTCTCTTATATTTGGAAAAAAAGGAGAGCAAAATTGGGCAGCTTCTTTCAAATCATTTTCTAAAACTTTTTGCACAGAATCAGAATAAAAACGGTTGTGTATATGAATTCCTCTTGACAAAATACGCAGTTTCAAAAAACAAATCATCTCATTTGGAGTTCTGAAAGTGGAGATATTGCAAATTTAAAATCAGACATTTTCCAGAATTTCGGTGACGACTGCGAAAATTACAGAGTGAAAATCTGTTGACTGGGTGCCCAGATTTATGTTCTGATTACGCAAGTAGATGAATATTGGTTGTTCCAGTTCCCGAAATAGGTTATAATAGATATTCTAAGCAATATAGATCAGGTTATGCTCATTTTAAATAAAATTGTCTAAAAACCCTAGATCCGATTACAGGGTTTTTGGGCATTGGGTGGAACTTCTACCACATTTTTCTAGCAGTGTGATTATTACAGTAGTCCGTCTTCTTTGCATCAATATTATTCATTCATATTAGGGAATAAACCCTATCCACTTAATTGTGGGAAGTACTTGGGCCTAGACCTAAAACTCATTGTGAGGAGTACCATAGGAACCCCAAAGTAGATGACCTCTGAGAGGACCTGCCAAGAGAAAATGGCAACGAACCCTACCTGATTGACTAGTTCCACCTGTGAGGTAAACAAAAAGTTTTTGTTTGTTGCAAAGCAGTTATCATTTTTACCTGAACCGTGGAGTGAGGGGCACTGCCCCATTATGCAAGCCGTTAGACAACATTGGTGGTCGAGTGAATCCATTGAACCTTTAGGAATCTGCACATACCTGGTGTCCTTATCCATTTCCAGTTGATAAAATACAGAATTCCAGAACTGCCATAGCTCATTTTCACCAAACCTAAAAAAAAATAGTATAAATTTATGAATTTTGGTCATATGTTCTTTTATTTATCTCCATTTACCTTGAAAATTCACTGTAACCCCCATAATCTCATTCTACATATTTCCTTCTTTGAGGTCCCTATCCCAAAAATCCACTTCCCGAAGCCCAAAATTCTAATTCTAAGCCAATCGCCTTGAAATTTTTCCCACTGTATTTGTTTCCCATTTATGCTTCCTTATCCCTCTTTGACAAATTTTCTCATTATTTCACCCCACTTTTGAAATTCACATTTTTTGCTTCCCTGTCCCTCAGAAAGTGTCCAAAACCAAGTCAAACCCTAATTACCCACCCAATTTTTTCCAACTCAAAATTTCCCTTCTCTGAGACCCTTTCTGTTTTTATTTCTCTACCCATTTCCCTAAAATATATATATATATATATGCTTACGATTTTCACTCGCATAGGCGCAAATAAACAAATGGAAGAAGAACTTGCTACCATCAGACCAAACTCAAATCTCTGGATCAAAAAATTCTTGGTCTCCATCTTCTGCATTCACCCATGAGCAATCGACGACAGCCAGGCTCTTCTGCATGAATTGGGTCGTCTTCCTCTAACAACTTTCATGGGTCGAAGCTTGATTTTCCTCGCTTCAGTGATGATGATCCGACTAGATGGATTGATAGGGTCGAACAATATTTCATTCTGCATAACACTCTTGATGTCAATAAAGTCCCACTTGCATCCTTTCATTTGGAACATGACGCACTATAATGCTTCTGTTGGTACATCAACGATCATGAAGCGCCACAATGAACATATTTTTTCCAACTCCTTTGCACCAATTTGGCCCTCGTGGTTTTGATGACTTCACAGGAGCACTCACCAAACTTTTCCAGACTGGTCTTGTGCGAGAGTATCAGACCGAATTTGAGAAATTGGTCAATCACATAGAAGGATTGTCTGAAGCATTCTACATGAGTTGTTTTATCAGTGGTCTAAAGGATACAATCTGATTTGACGTTAAAATGTTCTGTCCCAACACAATGATGGAAATCCTAGGGTTTTCTAAGTTGGTGGAGGACAAGATCAAGGCTCAACAACGCCCCAAATCCACTTTTGTTCCATTCAGAAATATGGTTCCCCAAATACCTCCAATCCCTCCAACTCCTAGAACCACGACTATCAAGCATTTGTCTGAAGCCAAGATGCGAAAACGTAGGGGAAAATGACTTTGTTATAATTGTGATGAGAAATTCACCCAGGGATATCAATGTGCTGAACAAAATCTCTATCTCTTGGATGTGGCTTCTCCACCTGCACTTGAAATTTGTGAAGCTGCTTAAGATCTAGTAGATGATCAGGTCGACATTGAGCAGCCACCTGTTGACCCTCATTCTAATGACGACCACCCAGATATATCTCTCCATGCATTAGCCGGAGTCACCACCCCACAAACCATGCGGGTCAAGGGTTTCTTCAAGAAGATCCCTCTTATAATACTCATTGATTCTGGTAGCACCCATAACTTCATTGACTCTCAGATCACGAAACAGGTTGATTGTTTTGTCCATCTGTGCTCAATATTTAAAGTCATGGTTGCCAATGGGAGAACCTTACCTTGCAAAGGAAAGTGTCTCAATGTCTGTATCTCTATTGGAGATTATAATATGCGCTCTAACATGTTTGTCATTCCCTTAGGAGGATGTGATATGATTTTGGGCACTCAATGGTTACGCACACTTGGACCCATCTTATGGGATTTTGCTAAACTGTGGATGCAGTTTTCAGTTAATGGGAAAAAACACACATTCAATGGATTAGAACTAGGGTCTCTCAATATCATCAGTTCACATCGCATCGAAAATATCCTTAAGAATAATTCACAGGGTGTCATCGCTCAGCTCCATTTCATTCAGATGTAACCTTCAGCAGTCTCAACTACTCCCTTAGATCTTTCATTCTGATGCACCCTTCAGATGCTTGATTTTTCCAATCCCTGCACTCTTGAGAGTGATGCTTGTGACAATGGACTTGGTTTTTTCCTCCTTCAAGATGAACATCCCATTGCGTTCACCAACAAATCCCTTTTTGGTAAGAATTTAGCCACATCTACATATGAGAAGGAAATTATGGATATTTTGTACGGAGTACAGAAGTGGCAGCCATTCCTCTTAGGGAATCTTTTCTACATCAAGACTAATCACCAGAGTCTGAAATACTTCCTGGAACAATGAGTCTCATCCCCAACACAACAAAAATGGGTTATTAAACCCATGGGTTATGAATATGAGATCACTTACAAGAAGACTAAGGACAATCTTGTGGTGGCTACTCTTTCCCGCACATTTGATGTCTATTTTTCTCTTTCAACTAATTTTATGCCTATTATAAATTGGTTACACTCTGTTCAGCAAGGCTATGTCAAATATGACTCCTCATTATCTGAAATCATCCAATAGTTGGCCAATAACCCTTCTGTTGTACCACATTACTCTTGGGATGGTTCTTCTATGAGATGCAAGGGTTGTCTGGTGCTTCCCCAAAGAACATATCTTAAACATGTGGTCTTTTATGAACTCCATGCTTCTCCATTGGCAGTGCACTCTGGGTTCCTCAAAACATATGAGTGGGCATGAAGTAACTTCTTTTGGAAGGGAATGAAACGAGAAATTCAACAAATGGTTGCCGAATGTGCTACATGTCAAAGCCACAAGGGTGAAACTACACTCCTTCCAAGATTTCTCAAAACTTTTCCCATCCCTACAAGGATTTGGACAGATATTTCAATGGTTTTCATTGAAGGGCTCCCTAAATCTTGAGGGAAGACCGTAATCTTGGTCGTGGTTGATCGACTCTCCAAATATAGTCATTTTTTAACTCTGATCCATCCATATACCGCCTCCTCAGTTGCTCAAATTTTCATGGACCAGATATTCTGTCTTCATGGAATCCCTTCTTCCATTGTCTCAGACCGCAACGCAACTTTCACAAGACATTTTTGGACCAAACTATTTCGCATCAGTGGCACCAAACTGAATATGAGTTCAGGATATCACCTAGAAACAGATGGTCAAACTGAAGTCATCAACAAATGTTTGGAAACTTATCTTCGTTGCTTCACCTTTGAACAACAACATCAGTGGGCAAAGTGGCTCCCTCTCGCTTAATGGTGGTACAATACTTCCTACCATACTGCATCTAAAATGACTCCATATGAAGCAGTTTATGGTCAGGCACATCCATTACTCCTTCCATACACTCCCAATTGTTCACCAGCTCAGGTAGTTGACATGGTGCTTCGAAACCGAGATCATATTCTTCAAATTCTGCAAGACAATCTTCACATAGAAAAATACCGCATGAAACAACAAGCCAATCAACACCATTCTGAGCAAACATTTCAAGTTGGTGTTATGGTTTTTCTTTATCTTCATCCTTACAAACAATCCTCCTTGAAACTTAAATGGAATCAGAAACTCGCTCCCAAGTTCTATGGGCCATATAAGGTTATTCAAAAGATTGGGTCCATTGCTTATAAATTGGAACTTCCTCCTTCTCACATTCACCCAGTATTTCATGTCTCTTGTCTGAAGAAAGTGATTGGCATGAACATCAGAGCACAAACTGTTTTACTGGAACTAGATAATAAAGTATCCATCATTTTGGATTCAGATGCCATCCTCAATAAAAAACACTTGTCAGCTTCACTCCCAGTCCATCACATAGGTCTGAATTCAGTGGCATGACATGCAACCAAAGGACTCTACGTGGGAACCACTCCTTTAGATTCAACAACAATTTCCACATCTAAAACTTCGAGGACAAAGCTTTTCTAAGAGGGAGGGGATGTTAAGAAGCCGCGTCAACCCTCCTCTTTATTTTGTTAGTATATTTTGTTGGACGCTTATGCTTTGTAAGTCGTCCCGTTAGTATGTTGTATTATCTCACATTCATGGGGATTAATAGTTGTTGTTAAGTCGCCTAGTAAGTATGTTGTATTATCCTACATTCATGGGGAGTAATAGCTATTTAGATTAGACTTAGTATATAAGTGTTGAGGCCAATGAAATCATGAAAGAGTTATTTTGTATTGAGCTTGCTCAAAGAAGATTGCCCCCTCGAAGTGGCCTACGATTAATAAAATCTCTTCCATGCTCCATTATTTATGTTATATCGTGCATTCTCATTATTGTTGCAGGAGGTTCTCCACATATAGTCCAAGAAAGGTGAGCTAGCTCAATGGTGCTTCCAAAAGAGCCAATTATGTTTCTCAATATTTCAATGCCATTATTAATGGTAGTGTTTACATTTCCAACTAGAGGTTGGGGGTTACCATTGGGAATTTTTAAAGCTAGTGATGGGTTTTGGTTTAATCACATGTGGCTCCATGTTAATGTAATTCATAGGCTAGGATTAAACAAGAATAAAACATTTTTATTTCCTTTTGTAATTTGTACAAATTAAGAAGTGTAGACATATAAGTTGGATAGATAAACCTACCTCACATTAAAGGAATCACAAATAAAATGTCTCTACTATGCATGGCGGCTATGACAATCTAATCCAATATGCCACTGCTCCACTAGCATAGATTTAGAAGGATAAAATCCATTGAGGTGCAAAACTTTCCTCAATTTTTGCACTCTAAAATGGTTTGCACCTCAAGGAATATATCCAAAGTTAAGATGAATCTATGCCAGTCTATTTTATTATAAAGATTTAAATTTAAATTATTTTTTGTTTTCATTTTTAAGATCATTTTTCCATTTAAATTAATAGCATTATATTTGTGACACATGTTATAGGTGTATCTATAATAACAAAAATCAACCACACCCGGGAAGAAAAAAAAATTAAAGATTGTTATAATTACTTTATAAGAATATGCATATTCCTTTAAACATGATTTTGACAAACAATTCTTGACAAAGTCTTTAATGTAGTGATTTAGAAAAACCTAAAAATAGTTTAAAAAAAAGTGAGTATTCCAAGGGAATAAGACCAATTCAAAAAGAATATATTCTTATTTATTCCTTTAAATATGATTTGACAAAAAATTCTTCACAAAGACTTTAATGTAATGATTTAGAAGAACCTATAAATAGTGTAAAAAATGTGTGTTTTGAAAAAAAGTGTGTACTCAAAGGGAATAAGACCAATTCAAAAAGAATATATTCCTTTAAATATGATTTGACAAAAAATTCTTCACAAAGTCTTTAATGTAGTGATTTAGAAGAGCCTATAAATAGTTTAAAAAATGTGTGTATTGAAAGGGAATAAGACCAATTCAAAAGGAATATGTGCATACTGTGTTTCTATGCTAACCATTACCACTTTTTTCGGTCCGCCTCTATATGAGGGCCCGTAGCAATTAATACTTTAAAAGCTTCCTAATGCCCCCATCATTTCAACTTCACAATTCCCTTTAGAAACAAAGTATACTTTATGTAAATTGGGTAAGATTGAAGCATGAAAACGCCCAAAAGCTATAAAGTCGAGTCAGTTGAGCTCTTTCCAACTAACTCAACTTTTTAACACTCGTTCAAATCCTTCCTACTGGCTCAATGATAAGCTTGACTAACGACTTAACTTTGAACTATCGTTCAAATCTTTCCCACTAATTCAATGATAAGCTTGGTGGTGATGAAGTTCCTGTTATTATTTTGAGAACATCTTGGGTATATGATATTTTAATTTCTCCACAGTTGTCATAATGGGTAGTCATAGTCCTCAAACCCTGGTTCCTTAAACTGAAAAATCAATTTGCTTTACACAATAGAGAATCTTAAAGGAAGTCCTCGCAAAATTTCAATGTTTTGTGCTCTTTCCCTGAGCACACACTCAAATACAGAACTTTTGAATTGATTAATTACCAATACAGATAAATTAAATAAACCATAACAAATACAACCATTCTAAAGTTGCCATAAAACAGCTAAATATCCTAACACTATGAAACTTCCGAGGGATCTCCTTAATTTTTGCTTTCTAGGAATAGGTAGACATAAGAACCAGTCTGAAGTAACATAGAGCAAGCTTTATGATGGTTTTCTTGTTTAAAGATATTCAAATTTAAAAGCAGGTAGAGTGGAGTAGAATAAAGATAAAATATGTCAAGTGATACATAGCCATACCAATTTTACAATTAAGTTGTGTGCAGGGTTTGTCCTTTTGTCATGTGGAGTATGAAGGAAAGAAACTGGACTGTGGGATGTGAACTGAGACTACTCTTTCCTTGTGACTGTACTGTGGGATGTGAACTGAGAGTACTCTTTTCTTGTGACTGTACTGTAGTATGTGAATTGATACTATTCCTTTTTTTGTTGTACTTAACAGTATAATTAGGACAGGAACAAAATAAAGGTTCAACAATTTGCATTTATTTTGCTAAAATATGGTAATGTGATTTTTCTTGAAATTATGATTTTCATTATTTAAATAACAGTTTTGATTGCAGAAATGGATTCAACACCCTCAATTAATGCTGGGCACCTGATTATGCAATTCCAACAATCTAAAACTGAGATTTCAACAATTTCAACCAAATTTTGGCGAAAAAAATAACCAAAAAATAGATACAAATCATAAAATGTTTAACTTATTATATTAAGATATGACTGATACTCGTCTTTTCTTTTGCTGTACTCCACAGTATAATTATGAACCCTTTTGTTATACTCCATGGTATAATTATGAACCTTTTTGTAATATTGTTACCAAAAGGTACCTTTTTCCCAAAATTGCCCATACTGTAATACTGTGGCCCAAAATTACACATAGTTTATGCCCTTTTGTGATTAATACAATTCCAATTGATCAAATTAACTCAAAAGCTGTAAAAAAGGATGGACATGGTCATTTTAAGAATGACAATTATCCTTCCAATCTGTACAATTTTACAAAGAAATCCAGAGGTAGAGTATTCATTCAGTTATCAAATGTGTAATGCTTGTCAACAGCTATAGAAACGTCCCATATGCAGCTCAACCCCTTGGGTATAACTACTAAGTCTCCTGCACCTAACTCAACGTATTCAGAGGATCCCTTCACGCAAACCCTTACCTTCCCCTTGACAAGATAGCAAGTCTCCTGCGCCTCGTATTTCAGAGCAAATTTGCCTGGTGGACAACCCCACCTGCAAAATAATACACACCCATATAACACAGGTTCAAAATCTATGAACACAGTAAACTTTCAAAAAAAACAGTTACCATATCTTTCAATTACACCTGCAAATCTATAAACACAGGAAGCTTTCCTGTAAAAAATTTACTTTATTTTGAAGCAGGACTTCAAAATTTCTGCTATAAAATCAGCATAAATTCACTCAATTCATGATAACATCATATTTATTAATATCTGTGAAGGATAAAAACCTCAAGTTTTGAAGTAAAACCTAAGAAACATAAAAAGACCAAGGTATTTTTCGTTATCCAGGTGAAGATGAGTTTATAAATTCTTTTAAAAAACCAGAAACACCCATGAAATCTTATGAATTCTTTTACAAAAACCAGAAAACCCAACAATACCTAATTACAAGAAGAAGAAGAAATAAGAATACAAAAACTTACTTGGGCCATGTTCGGATGCCAAGCTCAGCCAAACGAGACTGCGAGGGATGCCTGTCAATAAATCTTATTCCAAGTTTCACCTCCTCCTTCGCAGCCTCCCCGTCTTCTTTCCCCGCTGTCATAGCCATCTCCCAAAGAGAAATAATCACAGAGAATAATAATGAACGCCTGCCATGATAAAGACGCTCTCTGCAATGACAACAAAAACCCAACTCAGAAAATACTAAAATAAATTCCCCCTCAATTGAGAATTACCCAATCTCAACAATAACAAGAACCCAACTCAGAGTACTCTAAAAGAAATCCCTGGCCATTGCTTCTCCAATCCAAATATGGCCAATCTCAACCATACTAACAATATAATATGATAATATGGGCAATCTCTACTAACAGCCGAAAGTTCATGAGATCGCCTATTTCTTTCATTCAGAAAAAGTCATCTCTAACCGTCATTGGAAACCATATATTAAGTTACAATGGTTTACGCTTGCAAGTCAGAAACGTTGCAACCCGGGTCAATTGCGGAATATTGGGTTGTAACCGTAGCTTGAGCACCTTCTATCTTTAGATGTTGAATCTGTGGTTGGAGTTTTCTTGATATATATACGGATGTGATTGATGTGACAAATATATACTGATACATATTTTGTATATTTTTTTTTTGTCAAAGTGTACAGGGAAAGAAAGTCTATGTTAGCAATTATAGACTTTCAATATGTACTCGGTAGCAATGTTTTTAATGAGTAGTTGGGTCTAAACTAACCGGCAATTTAACCATGCTGGATTAATCTAGCAGCGTTAAAAACTCTGCTTTGGGGTGTTTATTGAACCCCACAATTATACACGGTTAACTTGCTTGCGCAATTATCCATTAAATTAAACAAACACAACTTGAGAGAAGATACATTGTAGTTTTTAATATTATTTCATTTCACTTGGAAGATTGTTTGTTACTAAAACTATGGCACTCATTGTATGCAAAAGGCCCTAGTGTTCATGTTATTGAAAAAGGGGTTCATAAGAATAAGTGTGGGGATTGCAATTGCATATGCCAAAATGAGATAGTATATTGTCTTTCGATCCATCTTGAATGAAGAATAGATGGAAGAAGGGGAGGAATAGGTCTATTATAGTGATAAACTCATTTTTGTTTTCGAAAGGAATTGATTGGGGCAAGTTCAAGAAATGAATTTTATTTTTGAAGGGCATTAAAGTTGAATTTATCAATGTAGTTGTAGTAGCAGAAAATACATGAAAGGTGTGCATGTTGAATCCCTAAGTGAGAAATCCATGGTTTGTATGGAGGAAGAAACTGTAACACTATGAAGATAAGTTGAGGGGTTTGGAAATTGATACAAACACGTCCATTCAAAAGAGCATAGGAAAGAAGACTCATATAAAAGGAGTAAGTATAAGTATAAGTTGAGATACATAAAGGAATCCCTCAAAGTGGGGATGGCCCCTAGAAACTGGTAGTAATAATCTATCTTTCCATATATATGAGAGGTATGGAAGCACCCTAGAAACAAAATTGCCTAAAGAGAATTGCCCAAAAGTATAATCTAGATGCTCTATTGATATAGGAGACAATGTGAATTAATGAAGATATAATAGGTCAGCTTTAAGTGTTCAATCAAACAAAAATAGGGTTTAGGGTTTTTTGAAAGGTTTTTCCTGGTTGTAAAGTTTGGTGACTGAAGGGAATACATTCATAAGCCAAGTAAGAACTAAATCATAAATAAAGAAGAACGGAGATGCATAATATAATAACTATGTACCAACAGAACATAACTTTGAAGTTCATCCACAACTGACAAACATTACAAGTATAAAGACTATAAACCAGCAATGAATTTATCAATCATGTAGCTAAACAAGCTAAAAATGAAGCCAAAACACAGACTGAAGGGTAATATGGATCATATATTTCATAATTCTGTTCATCAAATACACATGAGAGTTTAAGTACTTAGCTCATAAACAAGTCAAAGACCTCCTTAAGCCAGCAAAAAATCGAACCCCTTGTTCTCTTTCTGATCTTCCTAAATACTGTTTTTCAAAATTCAGTTAGGGTCTAAACCCTAACTGTGTTTAGCCTACTCATCGATGGGATAATGTCAAAATTATAATTTACAAAATAAAGTATTTCTCAAAAAAAAAACATAACAAGTAACTGCCTAACTAACAATACTCAAAGGTCTTTAGCAGCTTCTTCCAATAAGGCTATTCCATCTAAGGCTTGGGCCTTCTTCCTAGCTCTCTGCTGCTCAGCTTCCATATCTGTTAACCTTCTTGTAAGCTCCTTATTCTGCTGCTGTAGGCTTTTGATAGTCAGCTTCAATTCTACACACTATAAATCTATGCTTCTTTTCCTTTTTAGGGCCTCCTTGGAGACTGCAGTAAGCTCTTGGTAGTGATCATTTACTTCTTGTAAGTCCTCCCTGAGTCTTCTATTAGCTAGGATCAAACTATCATTTGTTTCTTGCATGTAATCCATTTGATGCTTATACTGCTTGATGGTCTTTTGCAAATTTTCCTTTTCTGAGTCAAAAACCTTCCCTACTGTGGTATTCTGTAGCTCACTAGGCAACCATGGGATATTCAGTTTTCTGAAGATGTCCTCATCCTCATGCAGCAACTCTGTAGAAACACCATGAACACTTAGATTTTCTTGATTTTATGTTTCATCAGGTGCATTTTCATCCATCAACAACTTATTTTCTGAATAAGAAGCTTCCATTTCTTCTTTCTGTTGTTCTTTCAACATTTCACCTCTTAATTCCAAAAACACAGCTGATAGTTTAGTTTGGGTGAGGCTAGACTCTTCTACTGTCTTCAATGGTTTCTTTCCTTTGCTTTTACCTTTGCTGGATTCTAGGTTTTCATCTGAAGAAGAAGTATCAATCATAGTCACCTCTGATGTGTTTAACTTAGGGTTTAGAAGCTTTTTCATGTTCATCCTCAATTTGTTTTTGAGTCTGGTTTTGGGTCTCCATCCTGGGGCAAGCTCTCCCATCATCTTTAAACTTTTTCCTTGATGTCTAACTGTGGCAAAATCCATAGCTTTAACCTTGATCTTCTTTTCCTTTGGCCTTACTATCTGATCCTCTTGACTATAGAATTCCCTGTGTGTGCTAACCCTAGACTCAGCATTGACAATCAACTCATCTCCTTCCAACAAATATCCTTCATCTTCAGATAAAATGGTAATTGGGCTTCGTTGCTGGACCTTAGTGTCTTCTTCCTCTACTGCAACCTTCTCTATGACAACAATTTTTTCATCTGTAAGTGCCTCTACTGGTGCTTTAATTTGCACAGGCTGAGTTTCCTTTTTAATAATCAGCAAACATTTTCCCTTACTGTCTATTGAAGGCTGCTGAGATTCAATATCTCCCTTTGAAGGTTCTGTCACTTCCTCAATTTTGACACATTTTTTATCTTCAGACTTGAATTTTTTCCCTAATTTTCTAATTAGGGTTTGTCCTTTGTTGACATGCTTTTTAGTAGGCTGTTCTTCCTGCTTAATTTGGAACCCAGACCAAAAAAGAAAGTAGTCCCAAGTCTTCCCTTCTCTTTGCAGAACAGTGCTGATAATAAGCTTGATCAATCCATGATGAAAAATGGACTGTGCAGTGTGGTCATGATGCTCTTTAATCCTGCTTGACATTTTCTGCAAACTCTTCAACAAGAAGAAAGGGAGACTCATCCTTGATTCATCAGCCAGGTGCTGTAAGAACCTGAAATGATACTTGAAAACAAAAGCATACCTCCCTTCACAGGTAATGTAGCTTTGTAGGACTTTGATGGGCTCCACCCATTCAGCTCTGAAATTCTGGATGAGCACTCCTTTACTCCAGTCTGGAATAATGCCAGGTAAAAGATACCTTTAGGCATTGAAGGTAAAGGGCACCTTTTTGAACCACAACTCTCCTTCATTTCTGACTCCTATTGCTTCAGCCACCAACTCCACAGTCAACTTGAATTTCAGAGTATCAAATGATACCATGTCTTGGTTATAACATTGAGCAAATTTATGGGAGACTTGGGTGTTATATCCATCAATCTTCTTAAATAAATCTAACCATCCAGCATTCTCAAAGAGCTCTGCACAACCTGGAAACTTGTCAATCCAATTCAACTCAGTGGGCTCAGCCCTGTTAGTCTTCCCACTCTTCTTCATATGCTTTCCCAAGGCTTGATGAGGTTTCTGTGTGAATTTAAGACCCTGTTAATGACCTAACAGTTCTTTTTCCCTCAAGTTTTCAGAGTTTTGAAAGTCAGCTTTATTTTGATTCTCCTTGGTTGTTCTCTCTCAATTTTTTAACAGTCTGTTCTATTGTTAATGCAGGGGATGTTTTGCATCAGGCTTGGGTAATTTAGGCCAAACAGAGTACCAGAAGTCTTTAACAAAGCTTCTGCTGAACTTAACTAACATCCAATATGCTCATCAAAATGCCAGACCACCTCTGGAATGTATAGAGACATCTATGTGCTGTGATTCTGCACAAATAGCAGCTTTGGCTCCTTCTAGTGCCACTAATGAGCTATCTCTTTGCAATAAGGATTCTGCATTAGTGCTCTCAACTGCTTGCTTCTTAGATTCAGATTGTGATTGTTTAACTAGGGGATGAGATGATATGAGAGAAATCTCATGTGTGTTAACTTTCTGCTTCAACTTGCATTCAGCACAAAACCAATTAGTCTTTGGCACATACTCAGACAAGGTCTGCATGCAATAGACATGCTCAGCTAACTCATTGCATTGCTTACAGGTAACAAGTAAATATGTGAAGCCCTGGTCGCCACAAACAATACAGACCTTCACCCTATCATATTTGTTGGTCTTGACAGGGAAATTTGTTCAATGTAACTGTTGTTTTTCAACTTATCATTTGCCAAAACATCTAAAACCTTTTAGACTGATCTCTCATCGTTGAGAGCTTGTTAACAACATGAATTAATGTTTTCTTTAATCAGTTTTGACATAACAAGCCTTAATGGAAAAACCCCCAATTTAGCAGCCACGACCAATTTTACGCGGAATACCTCACTCCTGGCCTGCTACAGATGTTTAAAATTGATCTTTGGACTATCTGAATGTCGAATTAAATCGCCCAAGTGTCTTCAAGTCTTCAGCCTGCTTCCAACTATCACGCTGAGAAAGCCCTAAATTCGCTCTTCAATTGTAAATTCCGAATTTTAAGCAATTTGTCTTCAATCCACTTCTCCACTAGCTTCGTAATGCCCATGTGGAGAACCTCTTTCCCATCAATCGCGACTCGTTCCTCTATCTACCATGATTCGTTGAGCCCTAACTTCTGTCTGCCACGATCTCCTTCACGTTATAGACCACACCTATTTGCATGACTATTTCTGATAAAACATGTATCAAACCTGTCTACACATGTGATTAGTCATCCAGGAGTGCAATCATGGGAGAATTTGGCGAAAAAACCGACAAATTTAGCGCTCGCGATATTCTTGTAGCGCCACAGTGTAAAATTTTAGCCGTTGCGCTACAAGAATGTTTTAAAATCAAATTTGGCGCTTTTTTAGTCATTAATTCCATTTTAAATAAGGTTTATATGGTAAACCTTGCTCTTAGAGTTTATTTATGAAACCTTTAATCAATATATATCCTATAGAACCCTTCAGAACCTAAGGAAACAAAAATAATAATAAAAACCTAAAGGCAAAAATCAAAATTTCACTTTAAACCAAAATTTCATGAAAGTAAGTTAATGAGCAAGATTAAAACAAAAATCACAAGCAAAATATAAAACTGAAGAAAACAAGTTCATGACTTAACAACTACAACCCACATATGTACACGACTATTCTTACTACAACTCGCGTATTTTTTCCTGTAGATGTCAAAATGGATGTTTCTCGAAGTTTGGGCAGTTTGGGTGGTTATCATAACTGACTCCTTCAGTTGTAATTACTTTGTCTTTGACCCTATCTCTTCAGAAGCATATAAATAGAGGTAGGGAATTCCATGAGAAGGGACTTGAATCTTTGCATTGTTATGCTGGAGGAATTGGGATTCTCATTCCCCCCACCTTTTCCCTAGAAGCTATCTCCTTGTGTTGCAGAGCTTTGAGGCTGAGTTCTTTGGAGAAGAGAAGCAGAAGAACCAGATCAAGGTTTCATGAGGTGCCCAACTTGAAGAGAAGGTATATTTATACTTCTTTCATGAATAATAAATATGTGATGTTCTTCCTATTCCAATCAACGTGCCTTGTATATTGAATTTTGATTATGATTATATGATGTTGTTTATCAGATTAGGTTTTCATGTTTCATTGAATATAATCTCCTTTCATATGGTCATATTGGTTTGAGCAAGGTAAAATTCATTTTGTGGGTCTCTTGGAGCAAGAGGAGAAAGAGGAATATTGAAGGGCTACTTGAATCAACCTTCATTTGGCTGAGGTATGAATCATTCCAATCTTTTAACTTGTTTATATATACTTGCAGAACTATATGCATCTCTCTTTCAACCCCAATATGTTGATGGCCTCTTAAATCCTAGCCATAAGAAACTTTCCTCTACAACAGAACTGGCAACCATACTGGGGAGTGCCTCATCTATTTGGGATTTCTCTATATTTCTTGAGCATTTTGTAAGGTTCCAAGTCCTTCTTTCCACTTAGGAACACCTTCTCAGTCTGATAGAACACCTCCCCTACCTTCATAAGGTAGTTTTTTACTTTTTTTGGGTTTTTTCCCACCCATCCATGAGTTGCAGACTCCACAATTGCGTGTCTAGTATGTACACGCGACTTGCTATACTGTAAACCCATGGATGGCACATGACCTGTTAGTAGAGAAACTTGCGTATGCCCCTAAAATAGTGCTTTTCCTCATTTTTGTGGTTGTTTTTGCTATTTGAGGGTTGTTTGGTAGGTCTTTTGGTGTCCTCTACAGGTGCATGACTCCCAGGAGTTAGTGTCATCCCTTTTGGGTGTTCTTTATCTAGGTTTCAAGTCTTTTGTAGCATTAAGGTTTGCACTTTGTTCATCCTCCCAACCCCCTTTTCTTGGTTTGATTTTTGGCATATGTTTCTGGCCATCCTCTGTTAGTGATCTTTGTCTGAACTTAGAAGCTTATTGGTCTTTGTTTCCTTCTTCTTTTGTTGTTTAGCTTCACCATGCCTACGTAGTTGACTTGTCTCTTATTAAAGCTTCCCTTCCAAGTAGGGTTTATACTGACTTTAGGGTAGTTTAGAGTATGTTTGGTGGTTGTATAGCAGGGTTCCTTTTGCTTTGTTCTTGTTATCTGCACACTTTACTTTATAGGTAAGTTTTTATTTTGAATTTATAAAAGAAAAAGAAAAATAACATATAGTTTTGTAATATGCATGTAGATTAGGTTTTGGTCTTTAATGCACCACATATCATTATTCTTGAAAAAATTAAGAAGAAATTGTTCTTTTATGGCTTCCAAGTTTCTATCTGAAAAATAAAGAGAATAGTTTTTATTTTTGCATTCAATTTCTCTTTGCTTAGTCATTTTGTTTCAACTTTGAGTCAAAACACCATTGGTTTCACCTTATCCACCCCCTTTGAGTAATTAACATCCCTTTAAAATAAACGCTTAATATTTAAAATTTATTAATAATTGTTTGTTTATAGGGACAGCACACACTAGTCTAGGCTAGTGTTTTGGGTTAGGGATATCTTAATTGCCCAAAACTTCAAACTCAAACATAGTGGCCTATCTATTAGGAAATCCAACTTCATTGGGAAAGACACCGAAAATCTCCTCTCACACAGGAGTCAAGCACGAGGTCGTGCCATACGGAGCTATTGGAGATACCCCTCCACTTCTCAGTAAAGCATACACCAGAGTTGTCGCACATTTGGGGAATCATCAAATACCTCCTCTTTCCCCCCTGTGGTGCCTAGTACTATTTGGGTTTTAGGATTTGCTACCCTGCCCATGTGCACCAGCTGGACTGGCGACTGTTCTGCCGAAATTTCTACACGATTTTGGTAGCATTTGTATCTTGTCTGCTAGGATCTTACATGGGTGGAATTGGAAGGCTATTTCCAGTACACCTAGGGTATAATTGGAAGGTAACATTGGTAGACAATTTGGGAGGGAGTTTGGGTGATTCCAGCACTTGCTCCCAGAGTGCTCTTCACAAGACGCCAAGTAACTACTCTCCTTCCTTCACTGGTTAGTTCTGGGCCCTCATCATCCCAGACTTTCCTTTCGAAGGAATCTTTGTTTTCCTGGATTGATACTTAGGTCTTTTTCTAGTCGTGTGTTCTTTGTACTATTGGTTTCCTGTCAACCTTATACTTTGTCTTATTGTTTGAAACTATGACTAACACCCCTTTGAACACCAACCAAGAGCTCCCCATTCTGGGAACTCCTTGTACTATTCCTCTCAGAGGGAATGTTGGTGTTCCTTTGATGGCCACCTTGAATCTACCTGGATTCACCCTAGGGCTACCAATGTGGTTGTTTTCCACTCCAACTATCCTGAATGCTCCTGATGCTTCTCAAGTAATCTCCTTATATCAAGGGCATAAAAACATTGCTTCCCATTCACCTATAGTTGCTTATCCTCCTCCTTATACCTCATGCGGTGAAAGTACTGACACTAGTAACCGACATTATAAAAGGAGTAAAAGAAGGAGGAATAGGAAGAACACTCGAAATAAAGGGGGCACTTGTTCAACCTTTGCAAGTCAAGTTGGGCCTCACCACCCAACCTCTGCAGCTCATGCTGGGGGCACCCATCCAACCTTTGTAAGTCATGTTGGATCTAAGCACTCAACCTCTGTAACTCAAGTTGATATTCACCATCCATCCTCTATTGATCATGCTGGTGGGATCCTTCCAACCTTTCCAGGTCATGTTGGATCCAGTCACTCAGCCTCTGCAGTTCATGCTAAGGGCACTCGTTCAACCTCTGTAGGTCAAGTTGAACCTCCCCATCCAACCTCTACAGGTCATGTTAGATCCATCCACCCAGCCTCTGAAGGTCATGCTGGGGGAACACACTCAACTGATGCAAAGCATGTTGATCCTTCCCATCAAACCTCTACAGGTCATGTTGGACCCAGTCTCTCAGCCTATGTAGGTCATGCTAGGGGCAATCACTTAGCCTCTATAGTTCATGCTGAGGGAACTCATTCAACCTCTATAGGTCAAGTTGAACCTCCCCATCCAACCTCTGCAGGTCATGTTGGATCCATCCACCTATCCTCTGAAGGTCACATTGTGGGCACACACTCAACTGTTGCAAAGCATGTTGATCTTGCCCGACCAACCTATGCAGGTCATGTTGGACCCAGTCTCTTAGCCTCTATAGGTGATCTTGGGGGCAGTATCTTGGCCTGTATGGTTTATGTTGAGGACAAACAGTCAGCCATTGCAAGTCATGTTGACACTGTTGAAAAGACTAACCGTTAAAAACACAAGCCCAAGTTTCCTTGTAAGCTTTGTGAGGGATACCACTTACTTATCTATGCCCTGCCAACGCAAAGGTATGAAGAGTTTGGTTACAAGGTCATCCCGTTTTTTAAAATCCTGAAGTTTTTCAAGAATCATTTTCTCTTAGTCATGTTGGACCTAGTCACCCAACCTTTAGTGGTCATGTCGGGGGAAAACTCTTAGCCTCTCTAAATCATGCTGAGAGAAAACAGTCAACCACTGCTAGTCATGTTGACATCGTTGAGAAAACTGGTCATTTGAAGTGCAAACTTAAGTTCCCTTGTAAGATATGTGAGGGAGATCATCTTACTCACCAATGCCCTGATATCGCAGAGGTGCGAAGAGTGTGGTCTGAGATTCAAGAATATCCTTCTCCTAAACAACCTATAGTTTCTCAACAACTTACTCAACCTTTGGTTGATCTAGTGGTCGAACCTTCTCATTCTTTGGTTCACCCCACTCTTCTTTTGGAGAGTGATCCTTATGTGATTGATCCAATGTCCTCTTTGGTCAATCCCACTCTCCCTTCAGAGAGTGACTTTCACGAAGCAGTTAAATCTATTCCATTGTTGATCAATCCCACTCTTCCTTTGGAGAGTGAAGTATCTCCTAGTCACATTTTCTTCACTACCGGTTCAGAAATTATTGAACAAGGGGGCATGGAACTCGCTTTGAATAAACCCCCACCAAGCTCTTGGATTACTTCCTTTGATTCTGATAGCCTAGTTGAGCCACGCCTTCCTTCTGATGCACCTTTGCAGATAAAGGTCAAAGTTGGACAATACATGATTGCTCGTTTTATTATGGATGAAGGAGCCTCAGTTAGTGTTTGTTCTACTCATGTTTGGAAATGCATGGGATCTCCCAGCCTTGTGTCAACGGCTAATCAGTTACTCGATTTTGATAGAAGAACTAGCACGGCCTTGGGAATTCTTGCTCAAACACCTATTAATTTGGGTGGGAAGATCATCTTGGTTGATTTCAAGGTGATAGAAGACCCCTTGGACTCTAATATGCTCCTTGATCAAGATTATGTTTATGCCATGTAGGTTGTGGTGTCAACATTATTTCGTGTGATGTACTTTATCATGACAAAGAAATTTCCACTATCGATCAGTTGGATTTTCTTGATCCCTCTTGTGTCCCAACTAGAGCCCAGGTCTTTCCTTTACTAATTCCCAACGTTTCTATATACATTACCCCTCCATGGGTGAGCTATGTGGCCTCATGTCCTTTGCGTTCAATTTCTATTGAGAAGCAGCCTCTATTTTCATGCTTACCTTCTCGGGACTTAGTCCCAGTAGTTGACCAGGTGTGTCATCCTATACATATTGTGGAGCCTGCTCTCCACTCTATCAATCCATTTTAAATTTTAGACATGTGTCCTATCTCGGATTATCTCCTTCGTTTGGATGAAGTCTTCCTAGATTCTTTGATATAGTCTGACCTTCTTTTGGATGCTGGTTCAGTTGTGACTAATTATAACCCTGATTTGCTTAGTAATCTTGATCTTCCCATGGATCGGTCTTCTTATGTTGGTCTTTTTGAGTTTTTAGACTCTCCCTTTGAACAACAAGTCAATGATCCTAATGATTTTGATTTTTCTTATGAATTTTTCAACTTCCGTGATACTAAGTTTATTCCTATAGACTCTATCTCCCTTGTTAATTTTTGCTTTTCTTCTGAGGTTTATCTTATTGATCATAAACCCTCAGATATTGGCACTATAGAGTCCTCTTTTGTTTATTCTGCCTTGACTACACATTTTGTAGAATATAGCAAAGTCGCATGTGTTTCTGTGAAAGTGACCTACATTGGAACTTTTCTTATGAATATGATTATGATGTTGGTGTTTCTTGGAGGTGGGATTTGTAGTTGGTTCCACAACTATTTATTGTCCTTGAATTGTTGTTCAAGTTGTAACTACATTTTCATGTACCACGCTCGCAATTTTGAGACTGATGTAGGCTTCCATGCTTTTAGCTCATTATATAAGCCTTCATCTCTGTTATCATTATCTCGTAGCCTTGTACCATTTTTCCTTTGCAAATTGACACCCTTTTCCTTGAGGAGATGTTCCCTAAGTGTCTTTATCCTTCTCATGTTCCTTGCATTATGCTTACGTATGTTCCTCGCGCTTTGAACTAGTTTCGCCTGCCTATGACACTCGTCTCCTCACATTTAGAGCATTCTTTCCATTCTCCTTCGAGCTCGCTAAAAATAGTAAGGAGGGTGCAAGTTAACTTTTTTGGACTCGTTAAAAATTCATGGGAAAGATATGGAGTTTCATTAGGCCCAGTTCTAGCTCCTAAAAAAATATTTGACTGCCGAGTAAACTTGTTCATTCAGACTCATTAAGAATAAGGGAATGAGCATCCACATTGGTGGTATTTTATCACTTTTTCGGACCATGCAAAATAGTTATGAAAAAGGAGCGCTCTCTTTTCTTCGCAACTGAGAAGAGTATTCTCAAGAATAGGTTTGTCCCTTTTCTGGACCTGAGGGACTAAACTTACGGAAAAGGAAAACCTAGTATGAGCTTAGTTTTCTCTTTTTCGTGCTTTGGACATAAACATGAAAAAGATTTCGAGCATACTTTATTTCTTTGTCATGCTCTCTAAACCCTAAAGAACAAAGCATTGATTTTACTGTTGTAAGCCCAATTTCTGTAATCAAATGGATCTTTCTGAGTGATCTTTCCTTCCTTCACACTCGTTAAACTAAGGCTATCTGCCACTTCTGAAGGTGCGTCATTCTGGTGATAGTTTACCCATTTTTTGGACCTTTCTGACTTAGTACAAAAAAGGTATACCTTAGTCCTTCGGGAGCTAAGAGAGTTCTTCTGTGGATTTTTTTCAGGAGACTAAATTGTATGAAAAAGCACCCCCTAGAGTCTTCTTTGGAGTTTTTAGACTCTCAAAACTATGAAAGAACCATCAAGCATTCACTAATTCGGGCTCATAAAATCCACAAATCAGTGGTTTATCAAGCATTATTCTGTCTCTTCTTTGAGCCTGTCAAAAATGAAGAAGGTCTTGAGTTTGCTTTCTTGGACTCGTTAAACCTTTACAAGAAAGAGGGAAGGGAAGTTCATTCACATGTATTTTACATCATGGTAGCATGTCTTTTTTCCTTAAACAAAGCACCAGGTTTGAGTCTATCAAGAGTTGGTTCTTATTTTTTGACCTTATCCCAATTTAGAGTTTTTACTCCTCCAGTTAGTCTCTTTTCCAATTATATGGGGAATTTGTCAATGTCTCCTACATTGCATATTTGTGTTGTTGGTCCCTTTCTATAAAAATATGCCTAAGTCAATTTTGTGTCATGCTCACTGTTCAAGTATTAAACCTTTGTTGGTCATTCTGCAGTTTCCTTGACCTTTCAACCATTCCCTGGTATCATTTCATTACATCATGTCTTCGATGGTTCTTGTCATGAAATTCAGTACCAGCTCCATATCCAATTAGCCTTTGACTTACCTCGTGTTGGATGACGGAGGATGCCTTAATCCCTTCCTTCCAATGGATCTCTTCCTATCGACTGCAACACTTGTTGCTCTGGGAATGAGATTTAGAGTTTTATGACGGTACCTTGGGGATTGCAGTCATTGGTGGCAATTTCCCTCTGTATTGGGTAGTGGGAATACCTTACTATCTCCTACTTGATGGATTCTTCAAGTGTTCGACTTAAAGTCCTTGTATTCACACTTGTTATAATGTACTAGGTACCTTGGGGACCATTTTCATTAATTATTGTTTCCCTCATGTTTGTTAATGGTTCTCATTATTGATCGATAATCAAACGGTTTCCTCCATGTTTGACTTCAGCTCCTTTATTCGCATGGTTAGGATTCGTACCTTTTGGGTGGCTTGGATTGAATACCTTGGGCCGACAGTAGCATTGTCATCTTTTTCTATTGCCTGAGTTACGCAAGATGTTGTCACACTTCATATGACATTTTGCTGAGACAGAGATCCATCTTGTATTTTTGTGGCTATGATCGATTGTTGAGCATGGATCCACCTTGTTCATTTGTGACCATGAATCCTTTAGATTTGATATGGCACCTTTTTGCATATTGAGTGACCATGATAGTTTCATCAGTTATACACATGTTGGCTCCTCCTGTATCCTTATGGAGATGACTTGTATATGGGCTTGTATATCCCATAGATCAGTTTTGCCTGAAATACCTCTGTTCAAGCCTTTCAATATTGGATTCTCTACTCTCTCCATACTCAGTTGTTTCCTTTATAATGTATTTTGGCTATTGTCTTCCCCTCTCACCTCATACATTATGGGGTATTCTTTATATCCCAAAATGACACATCTATTCCTGTGACCACTTTCCCATGATTCTATCGCATGTGACACTTCCTTGACGACACTTCATGAAAGTCACTGAAAAAAAACCTATATTGGAGGACTCGTATTCCTATTTTTGTAACTCTATTTGACCTATTCTATACATTGTTGGAAATGTATCTGAGTCAACTAAAACTTTCCAGAAAACACCAAATTCTGAAAATGCCCAGAAGTACCCTTAAAATTAGCGTCTTTGACCTATATGCGACTTGTCATACATGGGACCCACATATTGTATGTGACTTGTTCTATATCGTACCCATGTATACCTTCATATAAGTGACTATTTTCATTGCAACTCATGTATCCCTTTACATACATGACTATTTTCACTGCAACCCACGTATGTACGCGAATCTTGTCACTGCAGCCCGCATATTTTTTCCTGTAGATGTCAAAATGGATGTTTCTCAAAGTTTGGGTAGTTTGGGTGGTTATGCAACTGACTCCTTCAGTTGTAACTACTTTGTCTTCAACCCTATCTCTTCAAAAGCATATAAATAGAGGTAGGGACATCCATGAGAAGGCACTTGAATCTTTGCATTGTTATGTTGGAGGAATCTGGATTCTCATTCCCCCCACCTTTGCCCTAGAAGCTATCTCCTTATGTTGTAGAGCTTAGAGGTTGAGTTCTTTTGAGAAGAGAAGTAGCATAACCATATCAAGGTTTCATGAGGTTCCCAACTTAAAGAGAAGGTATATTTGTACTTCTTTCATGAATAATAAAGATGTGATTTTCTTCCTCTTCCAATCAATGTGCCTTGTATATTGAATCTTTGATTATGATTATATGATGCTGTTTATCAGATTAGGTTTTCATGTTTCATTGAATATAATCTCCTTTCATATGGTCATATTGGTTTGAGGAAGGTGAAATTCATTTTAGAGGTCTCTTGGAGCAAGAGGAGCAAGAGGAAGATTGAAGGGCTGATTGGATCAACCTTCATTTGGCTAAGGTATGAACCATTCCAATCTCTGAGCTTGTTTATATATACTTGCAGAACTATATGCATCTCTCTTTCAAACCTAGTACATTGATGTCCTATTAAACCCTAGCCATAGGAAACTTTCCTCTACAATAGGATCCAACAATGAAACATGACAAGGAGGATTGGGACCGTACCCTTTCCTGAACACTCGATTATCTGGACGACATGTGCGTAGTAGCTCCCCAAGTGTTTTTCTCAGTGTATTTCTTCAACAAGATGGCCAAAGGGATTTTCTTAGATGGTTAAGGAATCCTAGAAAGTTCTTCCGATATACGCAAGGTACATGGGAGCTCAAATCCGTATTAGTGCTATCTAATGCACAATCGTTCGAAAGGGGCCCTTTGATATACAATCAAGTACGTGAAGTACCTTTCTGTATACCTCAAGGGTATGTGAAAGGATATTCTATATATCAATAGTACATGGAGGAATCACATAGACCCCGGGATGCAGTGCAGTCATGAAATGACAGCTCCTATGCTTTAAGACATTGGAACATGTCTCTATCTTATCACTCAAATTACTATAAATTTTATCCTAGGCTACCATTTATTTTATCTGGATGGTTAGTGAATGTTTGTGAGGTGTATTTAAGATGCATATTATAATCTATGTGTGATGCAATTTTTTTTTCCTTCAATGAGAACTATCTAAAGTAGGGAAGAGACCTTTTTCTTTCAAAAACACACCAATTCCATGCTACTTTCAACAATTCAATTTGAAGAACTAACAAGCAATTCTTCAAACACAAATATTTTTCACCAATAAGAATTCTAATTCTCTGAATCAAGAAAAGAAAAGAGAGCCTCTAATGTATGTCAAAATTAAATTTTCGTAATAACACGCAAAAAGAACTGCTTGCCTAATTCACTCATGCAAATCAAGTATAAACTTTTCCTAAGCATAAACAAGACAATATAGCTAGTTTATTTTTGTATTATCAAATATAATTCTGAAACATGAATATCATAAAGAAGCTAAAGTAAACTGAATTAAGAGATTCTACATATCTTCTTTTTCAAAATAACTATTTCAAATAACTCACCACATAAATCAGAAATCCAAGACTGTAATTTCACACAATTCCTTTTCACTATGACTCCTTTGATAAAAAGAGAAAATAAATGTTTTGAAACTGAGCTCAACAAGTGAGAATCAGACTGTCAAAACCACTAGACTCATCAATCAAACACTTAATCAAATCACACTAGAAATTTTCAGAGAAATAAAAATGATCAAAAATTAAAACTTGTAGGAAGTATGGGACCCTACCTCGGTGCACAGAAGGAGGCTGCACCAAAGCGCTGGCAGTAGATCGATTTTTTTTCCACTGCAACAAGGAGCCGATGAAA
This sequence comes from Pseudotsuga menziesii, assembly GCA_001517045.1. NCBI lineage: Eukaryota > Viridiplantae > Streptophyta > Pinopsida > Pinales > Pinaceae > Pseudotsuga > Pseudotsuga menziesii. The sequence goes on along the minus strand of LPNX011074325.1, from coordinate 40,201 downwards.
ATCTATGTCAACTGAGAAAATTCACTGACTTTCAAGAACCAAAAGGCTCTTGTGGAGCAACGATTCTGTAATGTCCCCATTCAAATAATTGCATAGCAGGACAATTCCATCAATCCTATTAGTTCCTTAGGTTGGGTGGAAACATTGGGAAGTCAATAAGGGAGATAATAAATGGTGTTTAGACATTAAAAGGAATAAATATTTATTTAATGTATTTAATTAAATTAATGCAAGTGAAAAATGAAATGGCTATGGAGAATGGAGACACATGGAGACTGTGGGGCCCACTCAAGCTAGAATTCATATGTTAAATGGCATCCTCCTCTTGTAATTTTGAATCTATGGGAAGCCTAATGTTTTGGGATGGATTATGAGGTTAATATACTTGTTAATATACTTCATAGGCTGAATTTGGGATGAATTGTAACTCACATGGGAGAGGAAGAGCCAAATGGGAATTTCATGGACACTTGGCTAGATTCCCCTTACATTTATGACAGCTATGACACCAATGGTGGAGATTCTATGATAGTTATGACCCAAGTCAGATATGAAGGCTGAAATACTGACATGTCAGGAATGAATAGAGTATATTGGAGGTCGAATTTTGGAGTTGGAGAAGGCCAAGAGGCTCCTACTCAAATTTGAGAGAAGAGGGAAGGTGAAGAGAGAGGCCACATGGCATAGCATGAGAAGCCACACCAATTCGACTTGGATTTCATTTATGGATGGATTTGGAACCTTATAATACCAATAATGTTTATAAAATACAGGGATCATCCATGGGAAAAATATTTTTTATCATTTGTGAAATTTGTTATTGTGAAGAAAGAGAGTTAGTGGATGACTAGTTCATGCCTTAGCCAATTTCGAGGGTGAGAGATTCCCATCCTAGTTGGTGTTTGGAGAGGCCACTCAGGTGTTTCATGGATATTTAATGGAGTCTTATTTTTAGGTGTAAGATACAGGAAATCATGTGGATTCTTCTATTGCAGAACTCTCTCTCAACTATTTCCAGTTTTCACACCATATTCATGCCAATGGAGGGATTGCGCTTTGGGTGAGATATTGATCTCTTTGGGGAGGATTATAATGCCCATTATATTATGTTATGATTTATTTCCTATGTATTTCACGTTCATAATACTTTCAGGTTGAAATACCCAAAAGAATTCATGTAAAAATGTTGAACAATGAAGAAATAGTGTCATTTCCCCACTATCTTGTTGTGAACCGTTGTAATGCTGATGATTTCGAATTGGGAGAGCCTTTAATTTTCCATTTATTATTGGAATTAGTTCAATATTCGTTTTTATTCATTCTAAAAAAGTTTCAAGTCGAAATTCCCAAGAGTTGTAAGTCAAAATGACTTTTAATGAGCAAACAATGACCATTTCCACTCTATTTTGATATATGCCATGGTAATGCTTATTATTTCGAATGGAGGAATGTATATCTGATAAATGTATGATGGATGGAATGTAATTAATGTTTATTTCAAGTCTCATTTTCATTAATTAAGCATTGGAATCCATTTTACTCATTTTTATTGCATTGGGAGAAGATTTGGTGCATTTTCCCCAAGGGTCGAAATTGTGACTTGGGAGTTGTTTTGGAAAGAGTCATTACAGACTATATAAACTAAAACATGATATATATGAGACTTTTAAAAGGTACCTTACACATAACCATCCTCTCTTAGTAAATTCAAGTGACTTTGGGATCATTTGTGAAGCCATTTCTGGCAATTACCTAGGGGGAATTGGAGCCCCAATTTGCTAGTAAAGACTCCTACTTTGAAGAGAAAATTAAACAATTTTGTAGATGTAATTGGGAGGTCAAGAAAACATACATGAGCATGATATTTAATTTATATTATCATTCATGTATCTTCATAGAAAATTTGGAAGCATTTGGGTCAATTTGGAGGTCTAGACATCAAAACTAGTCAAGAGCCAAAATTGAGAAAAAATTGGAAAATTGGGCACTTTAAAAAAATTCCAAAAAGGGGAAATTACAAGTGGTATCATAGCATGGTCTTGGAACCTGATGGTAGTAACAAGGATTCAAATAAATAAACCACCACCCTTAGATCCTGAAGTTGAAGGTGTTTTTGTTGGAGGAGAAGAAGTAGTAGAAGAAGAGGTACATTTTGCTGAAACTATGACTAGCGAGGGGAAGGGACCCACTGACCATGAAAAGATTGAATATATTAAACTCATACAACCTCTCTTTGATGACATAACCAAGAACATGAACCAGCAGCTTATGAAAGGATTCTAATTGTTGGTTAGCCAATTTGGAAGCAAATTGGGATTAATGGGAGATAGCAGTAGTTCACACTCAGAAGAAAAGAAGACAATGGGTGAGAAAATTTTCTCAAGAATAAGACCCCATAATAGACCCCATGAATTTCAGAGCACACCAAGGCCTACTGCACCTAAATTTTGTATTCCCAAAGAAGAGACCAACATTCAATTTGAAATTGATACAATAACAAAAGAATGGGCTAAATTGGATGAAGAGTGTAGGAGGAGTATAACATTTGAGCTGTACTTCACCACAGAAAACAAACTCAAAAATAAGGAGGACAATAAGTCTCTGCATCAAAACAAAGAATTGAATTGTGCCATAGGTAAAGTGCCACTTCCTACTTTTGATGGTTCATCTCAAAGTTCTGCTAACACTTGGGTGCAAAAATTGGATGTGTATTTTTAGCTGAATCCAATGGTGGAAGAAGATGCTTTAAAAATGGCTATTTTGCAATTGGATGAGATGCCAATGAATGGTGGTTCCATGTACTGAAAAATTTGGGTCATTATCAGGTTAAAACATATTGGGAATTTTTTGACAAGGTATTAGAAAGGTTTGAGCAAAAAGATCCAGAATTGTCATTCAAAGAACTAGCACAATTGAAGCAGGTAGGGACTCCTATTGAATATATGTTGGAATTCCAAAGATTATCAATTAAAGTAGCTGATGTATCTATGGGAAGGTTAGTATTTATTTTCACTAAAGGTTTGGCAGAGTCCTTAAAAGTTTTGTTCAAATCCCACAAGCCTACTAACTTAAATGATGCAATGAGCTTGACTAGAGATCTTCAAAATGTGCTTCCTAGAACAAGATTTCCTCCCAAGCCTAACTTCGAATTTGAAAGAAAGCCTTGGAAAAAGGATGCACCTGATAAGAATTTTTGGAAAAAAGATACATTGGAAAAGAATAAGAAATAAGGAAAAAACAGGGATGAACTTCGAAGGAAAAAATTGTGCTTCACATGATTCCAACCATGGGCATCGGGGCATAAATGTGCTAAAGGAAAGGCTCAATACATAGAAGTATTTTCTGATAATGATGGGTATGAAGGGGGTATGGATGAAGAGGGAAAAAATTCAGATCAATAGGAAGCATATGAGATAGTAGCTGAAGAATAAAGAAAAGAAGAAAATCAGCCTTCACCGGACAAAGCAAGAATGGCAGTACTTTTAGCAGTTCCTCGCTATCACACAATTCGATGCAAGGGTGTGGTATTGGGACAAAGAGATTCAGTTTTGGTAGATGGAGGATCTACACATAATTTCATTTATGCAGATATGGTGGATAAAATAAGGATACCAAATGAACCATTCGATGGCTTCACAGTTGTCATTCCAGGTCACAACACCATGCAATGCAAAACATGGGTTCCAAAGCTGCAAGTCACCATAGGTAACTATACCTTTGTTGATAGTTTTTATGTGGTTGATGTTTCTGATACTAATGTAGTATTGGGAGTGCAATGGTTTTATTCTATAGGAGATCATTCAGTAAATTATCAAATTCTTGAAATGAAATTTCAAGATTCAACAAGGGTACTAAGGGTTGTGAGAGGGCAACACACTTACCCAAAACATGTAGTAAATTGCAATAGTATGAGATCTATATTGAGGCATGGTGATATTGAATGGGATGCTGAATTTTATATCACCTCTCCCAATCCAAAAATCATAATTGTTAAACACCCAAAGGAGATAGAGACACTTTTGCACAAATATGAAAAAAAATTCAAAGATCTTCCATATGGTAGACCACCTGATAGGGGGGTTGAGCATAACATTGTTTTGGAGGAGGGTACTTCACCCATTCAAATACCACCTTATAGACATCCCAAGAAGTTCAGAGATGATATTGAGAATACCATTCAAGAACTCTTATAGTTGGGACTCATTAGACCAAGCTCTAGCCCTTATGCTTCTTCAGTAGTGTTGGTAAAGAAAAAAGATGGAACTTTGAGGATGTGCATAGACTTTAGAGATTTGAAAAAGAAGACCATAAAAAATAGATATCCTATCCCTAGGATTGATGATCTCATGGATGAGCTATTTGGAGCTCAATACTTTTCCAAAATAGACCTTAGATCCGGTTATCACCAAATTTGGAAGGAGGAAGATGTGCAAAATACTGCTTTTCAATGTCATTATGGTCACTTTGAGTTTCTTGTTATGCCATTTGGGTTGACTAATGATCTAGCTACATTTCAAGAATGTATGAATAGAATCTTTTACAAGCATATTAGAAGGTTTGTTTTAGTCTTCTTTGATGATATTCTTATTTATAGTAAAACTTGGGAAGAGCACTTACAACACCTAGAGATTGTGTTGAAAACTTTGCAAGAACAGTCTTTGTATGCTAAGATGTCTAAATGTGAATTTGGGATGAAAGAACTATTATATCTTGGGAACATTATTGGTCAAGATGGATTGAAAGTGCACATGGAAAATATCAGGGCTATCTTAGAATGGCTATCACCAAAAAACATCACAGAATTAAGAGGCTTCATTGGGATATGTACATCCTACATGAAGTTTGTGAAAGGATTCTCCAAGTTGACTTCTCCACTCACTGATTTGACTAAGCAGGATGCTTTCAAGTGGAATGAAGAGGCTGAAAATTACTTCCAAAAAATGAAAGAGGTAATGAGTAGTTGTCCCATACTTGCATTACCTGATTTTTCTAAGCCTTTTGTTGTTGAATGTGATGCCTCAGGTGAAGGAGTAGGAGCTATCCTAAAGAAAGGCCAACACCCTATAGCCTTTGAGAGCAGAAATTTGAAGCCTCATGAAAATATTTACTCCATATATGACAAAGATATGTTGGCCATCTTGCATGCCTTGCCCAAATTCCTACATTACTTGGTAGGAAACAAGTTTGTGGTGAAAACTGACCATAATAGTCTAAGACACTTCCTTACCTAAAAGGATCTAAATGAAAGGAAAAAAAAGTGGGTAAGCAAGATCCAAGCTTATGATTTTGATATTGAATATGTGAAAGGAAAGAATAACATTGTATCAGATGCATTATCTCGAAGACCTTCTTTTTCTCTTATGGACATTGCTAAAAATTGGAAAGACATGCTACTAGTTGAATATGCAAAAGATAAGTTTGCTTGTGATATATTAGATGGAATCATGGGAGATGATAACTAGAGAAATTTGAAAGGGATGATATATTATAAGGGAAGAATTTATTTGGTTCGATATTCAAAGCTTAAGTACAAATTTTTGCAAGAAGCACATGATTCGCCACTAGCAGGTCATCCGGGGATCTTCAAAACCTATAGGCAAATAAGGAAAAGGTTCTATTGGAAAGGGATGAAGGAAAATGTTCACAAGTATGTCAATGAATTTAAGGTATGTCATCAAAACAAATCATAACTCACACACCCCACTGGTTTTTTACAACCATTGCCCATTCTGGAGCAAAAATGGGACAGTATATCAATCGATTTCATCAGCGGTTTGCCCAAATATTTGGGAAAGGATTGCATATATGTGGTATTGGATAGATTGACTAAGTTTTCTCATTTATTTTCTGTTACATCCTCTTTTAGTGCTGCACAAGTGGCTGATATTTAAAAAAAAAAATCTTCAAATTGCATGGGCTCCCCAAGAGCATTGTGAGTGACAGAGATGGTAGATTCATGAGTTCTTTTTGGCAAGAAATTTTCATATTGGTGGGAACTAAATTGAATCCAAGTACAAGCTACCATCCACAAACTGATGGACAAATAGAGAGGGTGAATAAATGGTTGGAAAGGTACCTCCGAAACTATGTGGGAGAACAACAACAAGCTTGGACCAAATGGCTACACTTGGGTGAGTTTTGCTGCAACACCACCTTTCACATGTCAATAGGGATGTCTCCTTTCAGAGAATTATATGGTTATGATGCACTTACATTCTCTGATATGATGGTGATAGTAGAGCTCCAAAAGCTAAATATTGGGTGGAAGAAAGCCAAGAAACTTTAAAGCTTTTAAAAGGCAATTTGCAGGTTGCCCAAAATCAATAAAAACAATATGTTGATAAACATAGATAGGAAAGGACCTTTCAGGTTGATGATTTAGTGTATTTTAGGTTTCATCTATACAAATAAACATCTCTCAAAATAAATGGAGCATAAAGTCTAAAGCCAAGATACTATGGGCCCTACAAGGTAATCCAGAAAATTGGAGAAGTAGCATATGAGTTGGAACTTCCGGAAGGGAGTAAAATTCATAATGTATTTCATGTTTCTTGTCTCAAGAAATCTATTGGTCAGAAAATTGTCATCTCAGATACACTTCCTCCTTTGGATGATGAAGGAAAGCTCACACTTATTTCGGAAAAAGTTTTGAAGACAAGGGAGAGAAGATTAAGGAGTAGAACGATCAAAGAATACTTGGTGCAATGGAAAGATCTACCAAGTGAAGATGTCACATGGGAAGAGGAGAATATTTTGCAGCATCCAAATCTGAAATTGCTTGAGGACAAGAAATATTGGTTGGGGAGGACTGTAATGTCCCATTCAAATAATTGCATAGCGGGAAAATTCCATCAATCCTACTATTTCCCTAGGTTGGGTGGAAACATTGGGAAGTTAACAAGGAAGCTAATAAATGGTGTTTAGACATTAGAAGGAATAAATATTTATTTAATGGAGTTAATTAAATTAGTGCAAGTTAAAAATTAAATGGCTATGGAGAATGGAGACACATGGAGACTGTGGGGCCCACTCAAGCTAGAATTCATATGTTAAATGACATCCTCCTCTTGTAATTTTGAATCTATGGGAAGCCTAATGTTTTGGGATGTATTATGACATTAATATACTTGTAAATATACTCCATAGGTCTAATTTTGGATGAATTGTAACTTACATAGGAGAGGAAGAGCCAAATGGGAGTTTCATGGACACTTGGCTAGATTCCCCTTACATTTATGACAGCTATGACACCAATGATGGAGATTCTATGACAGTTATGACCCAAGTCAGATATGAAGGATGGAATACTTACATACTGACATGTCAATCCTGAATAGAGCATCTTGGAGGTTGAATTTGGGAGTTGGAGAAGGCCAAGATGCTCCTACTCAAATTTGGGAGAAGAGGCAAGGTGAAGAGAGAGGCACATGGCATAGCATGAGCAGCCACACCAATTCAACTTGGATTTGTTTTATGGATGTATTTGGAACCTTAGAATACGTCCAATAATTTTTATAAAATACAGGGATCAGCCATGAGAAGAAGCTTTTTGACCATTTGTGAAATTTACTATTATGAAGAGAGAGAGCTAGTGGATGACTAGTTCATGCCTTAGCCAATTTCGAGGGTGAGAGATTCCCATCCTAGTTGGTGTTTGGAGAGGCTAATTAGGTATTTCATGGAGATTTAATGGAGTCTTATTTTTATGTGTAAGCTACAGGAAATCATGTGAATTCTTCTATTGCAGCACTCTTTCTCAACTATTTCCAGTTTTCACACCATATTCATGCCAATGGAGGGATTGCGCTTTGGGTGAGATATTGATCTCTTTGGGGAATATTATAATACCCATTATATTATCTTATGATTTATATTCTCTTTATTTCACGTTCATAATACTCTCAGGTCGAAATACCCAAAAGAATTCATGTAAAAAAGTTGAACAATGAAGAAATAGTGTCTTTTCCCCACTATCTTGTTGTGAACCGTTGTAATGCTGATGATTTCAAATTGGGAGAGCCTTTAATTGTACATTTATGATTGGAATAAGTTAAATATTCTCTTTTATTAATTCTCATAAAGTTTCAAGTCAAAATTCCCAAGAGTTTTATGTCAAAATGACTTTTAATGAGCAAACAATGACCATTTCCACTCTATTTTGATATATGCCATGGTAATGCTTATTATTTTGAATGGAGGAATGTATATATAATAAATGTATGATGTATGGACTGTAATTAATGTTTATTTAAATTATCATGTTCATTAGTTAAGAATTGGATGCCATTTTACTCTTTTTTATTGCATTGGGAGAAGATTTGGTGCATTTTCCCCAAGGGTCGAAATTGTGACTTGGGAGTTGTTTTGGAAAGAGTCATAAGAGACTGCATAAACTGAACCATGATGCATATGAGAATTTTAAAATGTCCCTTACACATAACCATCCTATTTTAATAAATTCAAGTGACTTTGGGATCATTTGTGAAGCCATTTCTAGCAATTACCTGGGCAGAATTGGAGCCCCAATTTGCTAGTAAAGACCCCTACTTTGAAGAGAAAATTAAACAAGTTTGTAGATGTAATTGGGAGGTAAAAAAAACATACATGAGGATTATATTTAAGTTATATTATCATTCATGTACCTTCAGAGAAAATTTGGAATCATTTGGGTCAATTTGGAGGTATAGACATCAAAACTAGTCATGAGCCAAAATTGAGAAAAAATTGGAAAATTGGGCATTTTAAAAAAATTCCAAAAAGGGGAAATTATAGATTCTATGTCATATCGGGATAAGTGTGCCGATGGACCTATAAATGGAAAAAAATAAAGATCTACACAAGGAACCAAAAAATGGAATGAGTTGTACTGACAGAAGTAAAAACAACTTCCAAAACAAGAAATTGATAGAGTAACAAGATGGATCACTCACCTTATCCACTAAAATGAGCTAATGAAGAAAATGTAAATTTCACAAGTGAGAAAGTTACCAATAGTTATAGCTCTAACTGGATTTTCCCCATATCTGACTAGATTAAGCTATCCCAGTATGATCTCCAATTTTGTTTCAAGGAATTCTACAACCGGTATAGACACCGCTTATTCCTCTACCTTGTATGATACAAGCATAGAAAAAAAACTACAACAACATATCCTTTCCCTAGATAGTTAATTTACTCGACATAAAACCACTCTCATACCTCATATCTGAATGCTTTTGTCCTTGTTCCAATGTTTTGCATGCAATCTTCAGTACCTGCAAAGAAAGATCAAAAGACAACACAATAAGATGAGAGAAACATGATAAATTAACAATATATGCTAGTGATCAAGGAATCTAACAATATTTAATTAATATTAACACAAATTAAGTATGGGAAAGGGGAAAACTTTTGTATTAATGAATAAAGAAGGTAAAGCTACAACCAAAGCCTTGATGTTTCCAACTTTGTCTTCCAGAATGGGCTTACAATACTCCTCACTCACAATAGGATCTTCACACATAGACTCACTCAATATTTCCTCTAAACCATATCTCAGTCCAACATCATAAGGATGCTTTCTTTGGTATCCCCGCACTCCCTCTATGAAGGCTCCATTTATAGGCCAAATGAGATGATATTCACTTAGGAAAAGGATAGGAGGTGATCCCAACAGGCGAGGAAGGTGAATGCCACCTCTCCCTAGCTAGTAGGAACCAACTCCATGGAGGCTTTCACAAGGAAGCTTCTAGAATATTATTTTTTCATGTTTTAATTCCACCGATGCTTTTGGCTTCAGGTGAAAAGGTGCCGGCAGTTCTTGCACATAGGGAAAGAGCATCGACGACACCTATTGTCAAGATACAAAACATGTTGGTGCTCTTTACTCCACATGACAGTGCACCGATGACGCTCTGTCATAACTGGGAAAAAGAATCGGTCTTCCAAAGGATGGAAAACAGTCATCATAGGAATCTCCAACCAAGATCTCTAAAAGGGTAATGAGGAAACAATGGATTTTTCAGGTGCAACACTCATGGAAATCCAACATGCAGCTAAATATTGTAAACCTTGTGCTTTGCCCTATTAGACATTATCTCATGCTACACCAATGCAAGATAGATTTTTATTATCTTTTCTAGTGTGCTAAAAACCAAAAAACTCGTGCAAGCGGATTTTATGTCTAAAAACCAATCATATAGGAATATGGTTCCCCTAACTCTAAATCTACCTAGATGAAAATAAAAATGATAGGGTTCAATATTTTCCATATCTTATCGGTCTAGAAAAATCCTGAACCATGGTCTCAAAATCCTAAATAGTTCCCTCAAAAACATGTACATCAAAATGTACACATGACCTCAAAAAGAGGGCCATACCCCTATTTATAGAATCTTGGCCCAATTTTCAAACCTTCTCCATGCCCAAACCATAGCTCCGTTTGATGAACCATCTACACCATCACAACTATCAAATCAATAACTAAGAAGTGACGTCTCTCTCTCGTCCACGGAGAATACTTCATCTGGCACTCAGTTTTGAATCTCACCCCATATGTATGACATGTTTTGGATATTTTATCTATGTATTGTCTATACCTTTGTTATGCCATTTAATACACTTGGGTATGTCTGTCATGTGTGTAGGATTACTCCCAAAACATGAATATTTTCACCCATCGATAATAATGTATAAGTTATCTCATAAGTGTTATCCCGAAACTGGCATATAGGAACTACTCTCCTTCATATTCCCATGACCTAGCCATTTTTCCCTTTGATAACTGTCAACCTACCATATTTTTTTGCATTATAAGAACAAGAATCCATCCTCAAATTCCAGTATAGATGTTCGATCAACGTGATTACTATGAACCCCATATCTCCTCCATGGTTGTTCACCCCATTGCAACCCCCATGATTCTTTACACCCATGATGTCAATCCCCTCACAAGTCCGAGGAATTCTCCCCTCCTATGAAAAGACCCACCCTTAAATCATCATTTCATACTTGTGCATTTACTTCCCCACCTTCAGTTGTTCATGCCACCAAATTTCTCAACACCTGTTACAAGAAAGGTTCATCATAGCCTCCTCATACCTCCATGAGCACTCACCCTTATCCAAATATTCTTCGTATCATCATCCCCAAAAAGACAACAATGGGGCCTCCCTCCATTCAAACTCACCAATTTTATTCAGTTATTCTCATAGAGTTAATTTGCATAGCACTAATCCATGGGGTACCTATCTTCATGTATTGAAAAATACCCTTCACTTCATTTCAAAAAAGGTTCCTCGGCCCAATCAAAACCATGCGAACCCCATCCATCATCAAAATTGACTCCCCAAATTACCAGAACCCTTGTAAGTCCCACCCACCATCCAATTGGTCCCCCAACATGCTCAAAACCCTGGGGATCCTGCCAATTATTCTTTAGGTACAAACAATTCCCAAACACACTCAAAACCATGTGAACCCCTCAATGTTTTTGGTAGTAACCACCTGGTTTCCTTTAATCGATGTAGTTTAGTGTCCCTATCACTATCATTTCTATTTTTGTTAATCACCATGCCCTCAGTATTGAGTCTCCAACAAATCCCTTCATTTGTAGTTTGTCTCCCTTTGTTACACTCTAAAGAATGTTGCCATCATGTACTCCCCAATTTTACATCGATCAAAGGATGTCATGATCCCCACACTTACCACCTTGTCTTGTGTCAAGTCAATCAATTCCATAGTTGGTTACAACATCATCTTGGTTCATAGGATAAGACTCTCTTCTTATCAAGTTATTCATCTATCATTGACATCAAATCTTGATATTCTGAGAGTTGAAGAAGTTATAGTGGTACCTTGGGATCCCTTTCAATCAATATAATGGACCAACTCAAACTACACAGGGAGTGTCCTTTGTGCTCCCTAATGCAGTGGTCTCCCCTATGCTCGATGTCAACACATCTATTGCATCAGGGTGAGTTTTACATTTCAAAGGTAGAAGTGTTCATGTTTGCAAGTCATGGTAACAACGCATCTTGTACAGTGAAATCATATTCCCCCATCAGTGATTTCACTAGTATTTTGAACACCCATCCTAGGGGGATTCTTTTTATTTTCAAATAATTTTTCTTCTTCAGCACTAGTGACATCCTTTCCAGGTTCATGTTCTCTCACATCGTTTTAAGCCACCGTCATCCACGTACCAACAGTTTATGGGTAACCCCTCGGTCTCTTCATTTTGTATCCCTCCTAGCATTATTCACAAGCACAGGAATTCCCACCTCGTTTAAGAAAAATGAACACTATTGGTTACCACGTCACTAGAAACCTTCCCCTTAGGAAGGGACTTTTTTCCCACCCATGTTTCCAACACTTTCAAGAACAACAGAGAGAGACACAAGAAACAATGATGCATTATTGTCTCTATGTACCCTCCAAACTTCATAGATTAGGGGGCATATGTTAATGCTTAAATATCACATACATCAGACATTTTTCAATTTACACGACAAAACATAATCAAAATATGGCATGCATCCCACCGACGACATCCTCACATGAACCAACAAGAATCATGAGTCCAAAAATGCCAAAGCAAACAAAATACAATATCACACAAACAATGGCTTGTCTATATGCACTATAGTGCAAGTTACCAGTTCAACGCGCGTCTGACCAGTGCAGATGTCACCCATAAGTGGAGCATTAAAGGCCCATGAAAGCTCCATTACCTCTAAAAAATCAAATTTTGGCTCTTCACACACTTGGGTGCCTTAAATGGAATCCTTTGTGTACCATGGAGCTAGATCATGGTGTTGATGTTTGAGTAAAATCAGAGATGCTTGAACTTTAAAACGTGTATCAAACAATTTCAGTAGTTATGAATTTCATAAATCAGCCACATATGAATCTTTGTATCAACCACATATGAATCTTTATATCAGACACATATGAATCTCAATAATAAATCAACCACATAAATCAATCAACCATAAGATACAATATATACCCTGGTAAAACCCTCCAAACACAGAGGATGGAAAACCTACCAGTTCTTTGAGTATGATAGATAGATTTGTAGAGAACGGTTTACAACACAAGAAGATTTCCCGATAAGAGATATCACCTCAACAGTAGAGAAGAGATATCTAATGGAACCGTGCAAAAATAATTGTATGCAACTGTATTGAATTTTCCATATGCCTAGCATATTAATAACAAGACAAAAACCCTAACAAGAAAAAGGTTACACATAGGAGGATTAGTAAACACACTGAGATCACCACATAGTGCATTCACAAGGAGGATGTAACTAGAACTCCCTCCATGCAAACATTAGCATCCTTCCTTTCCTCAATTAGATTTAACTGAATGTTCACTATCTTGAATTGAAAGTGAAATGACTTGAACTGAATGTTAGCTAACTTCAACTGAATGTTAACTGACTTGAACTAAATGTTAACTTTACTTGAACTATTGTTTAACTGACTTGAACTGCATGTTAACTTTACTTGAACTCAATATTTACCCAATTGTTGATCACTTAGTTAACATGTTAACTTAAGTGCCATCAGTGCTTCATTCTTAGTGCCATCCATGCACAACTTCTATTATTAACTTTTCCATGGATCTCTTTAGTTAACTAATGCATGTTGATTAATGAACATTAAGCTCTTCTTTACTTAACTTATTGCATTCATTAATAGTTCAACCGATGCTTTGCTTGAGGCATTGATTGAGGAATTCATATTTTAATGAAGCATTATAACTTGATTTCACGCAGGCATTTGCATGGGAAATTTGAATTCTCTTTCTCTATGTTTTTTCTCATTATAATTAATTAATTAATGGATGGTCCATATATGTATTATTTATCCATCTCAACATATCATACTCAGAACAATTATTCCATACATACTGATGATCATATATATTATCCCGGCCATATAGTCATATGCTAAAGTAATTCACTGTAAGAGACTTATAGCACTCAATGACCTTGATTAGCAATATATCACATAGTATAACCACATGACTTGATACAACACAAGTCCATATCCATAATTAGAGATCCATTATCATAGGGTACCATTTATGAGAAGCATTGACTTTATACAACACAAGTCTAGACTTGATACAACACAAGTTCATAGTCTTGATACAACAGAAGACCAGTCTTGATACAACACAAGACTCCATTCTTGATAGAACAAAAGATTCCAATATTGATACAAAAGAAGATCACAATAAAAGCATCCCACCTCAATACATGAGGACATATATAGGACTTGATACAACACAATGTCTTGACTTAATACCACACAAGTCTTGGAGAATGACTCCTGATGTGTTGTAAAGTCAACACTCCCTCTTAGCGAGGGAGACATTCTCTACTTTACCAGGAATTTCCTTCCATACCAAGCTTATCTTGGAAGCATCTCAACTTCATTATTGACAACGGATTTTTCACAAATTCACAATCTGCTTATCAGTAGCTATGTACTGAAATTTTATTTTTACTTGACCATGAATTCCATGAAGTAAAACTTCATCTCAATGTATTCTATCATAACACATCGAGTTTTTCAGAAAGCTTGACTATTAACACCTAATAATTGTAGGCTCAATTATTTCACCCTAGTAGGTATATTTTCAAGATGCACTACTCCTCAGCAGGTAGTCCTAAAAATACTTTTGCTTCTATAGTACTCTCTGACATATACCTTGCTTTTGTAGTACTAGCCGCAATACACTTAGCTTTTGTAGTACTATTCGTAATTCACATAGCTAATTCCAATCTATATATTAGGCCTACCATCTACAAAATACAATAAAAAACCTATTCTAATATACCTCAAAGGTACTCAAACATATACTTATACACAAGCATAAAAAATACAACAAAGACCAACCAACTACTTATTCAAAGTAGTATCATCTGGATCCGATCCAGAATGTACTTTCTCTAAACTAGAAACTATGTATTTCATATCCATCATAAACAACACATTAAATGTGTAATTATCATGCAAAAATAAAGTCTTTCTCTTTTCTTTCAATCTTCAACATTTGTTGAGATCAAGAATCTTCTACCATTTGAAAAAGTTCTTAGTGAGATTTCCATTATCTGTGATGTTCTTCAAGGCATGATCTCTTTCATAGTGATTTCATATTATATCACCCCACATAACCAACTGTAGGGATATCTAACCTCTCCAATAGGTTTAACTATTCTTTGACAGTTTAGGCTATAAATCTTCTAGAGTATCCAATAGTCTTCAATACTTTGACCATTACTCTTCTCATGTGGATTGCCTCCACAAGGTATCACAACCCCTAGCTTCATGTACCATGACTAACAAATTTTGGGACTTTTAATTGTTGCTTCCTATGAATATACATCAATACTCCCTCTTTAAATAGAGGAGTATTTTTTTCCTATACCAAGCTTGTTCCGTACAGATCCTTTGTAAATATGTTGATGATTCTACTCATATGTGGATATGTACAGGAGTTACACAACTCCTTTCTGTACCATGTCTTAGATATAACTGACTAGGAAATTTGTAAATATTTAACTCATTACAATATGCTCTATCTAGAGAAGCATATTTGATGTGATCTTTCTTTATCACTGTACTTGTCAGAATCCATATATATGTGAAACTTTCTTTCACTGACCGAGACATGTCTGAATCTACATGTCCTTGTACTAAGTAGGTAACAAAACACATGATTTGTTGCACATGTCTATTGTAGTGATTGTAAAGCATATAACCGATCCTGGGAGATATGTAAATCTAACATTTAAAAGACCCTACAAATCTGAATAACAAATAGATTTATTTTCATGTGTGTGGTCATGGACTTATAATCCAATGTTCTTGAATATTTCCAGGAACTCTACTAAACATTTTCTTCAATTAGAAGAAATTTTTATCTCAATACTATTACAACTCTAAACTTAAGAATCATCCAATATTCTTACATATATATTCCTTATGAATATGAGCACCATGCAGGTTTCTACATATCAGTAGTTAAATTAATCAGTTCCATTGATTTTCCAGGAGCTAGCAAATCTAGCTTCTCCCTCTCAACATCTAGCATGTGAGAATCATAATTTGATTCCTCTGTCATAGAGACTCCTATTCCTCTATATATAAAACATATATGAATATAATGAATATAAATGCATTACCTTCAAAAGTATTTACATTTATCCAAATAGAGTTAGGGCTTCTATTTTGTCTTCTTCCTAAGAAACATAGAAACATATCGATCTAATATTTTTTAGAATCGACCATCTGAATGTATCCATGTCATTCTCTTCTTGTAGGTCAGAGAATATGTTTTTTTCTACAATAAAATCTATTCAAATGATTAATAACATTACATAACCAAGAAATTCAATCACATGAAAAATTTCAACATAGTGGGGATGGTTCACATAGTTATGTTCATAGACTAAATCAATGTTTTT
This sequence comes from Pseudotsuga menziesii, assembly GCA_001517045.1. Taxonomy (NCBI): domain Eukaryota; kingdom Viridiplantae; phylum Streptophyta; class Pinopsida; order Pinales; family Pinaceae; genus Pseudotsuga; species Pseudotsuga menziesii. The sequence continues at coordinate 23,739 of LPNX011074325.1, read as the reverse complement.
ACATAACCCCATTCATATCTTATGTGATGTTTTGCAACCCTATATCAGTTCAAAAATTCATATTTTATGAAGGAAATATGCATCCCAATATTCATATCTCATGAAGAAAGCATGAATCCCTCTATTTGATATATTATGACCAATCATGTAGTCCTATATTCACAGCTCAAGAAGCAAGCATGCAACCCTATATCACATGTATTAAGAAGGAAAATTTCATCCTTATATCAATATATATGAGACCTACATAAGTCTTATATCAGTCCTAGATCATATAACATAATATGGATTCATGAGATTGGCAACATGCTAATAAAAGACGAACATGAATGTATATGCTCAACATAGTTCCGAAGCCTAGGAATACATATCTCTATATCGGAGTCATGAAACATCTTCAAAAAAATTTAGATCTGGTTTATAACAACATATAACAATCAAAATATACAATACTTATCTTTTATTGATTTGTATTGGATCCCTCTTTATCTCTGCACCCTTGCGGAGAATACAGAGTCCTTCTTTATTCACTTGAGTGGAAGAGCTTCTTTGTAGTGAAAGGATTTCTCCATTTCTTCATTCTTTCTGCGAGGAAAGGATTATCCTCTTTAATGTACACAACCTTGCTTTGGATTTGATCTTTTTATTGAATCATGGCCTTCTTCTTGAAAAGATTGGTGGGTGTATCAAAACACTTCCTTCCAGTATTCAACAGAATGATCATGGACATGAGATTGTCCTTAACTGAATCAAAGATGATATACTTGGCCTTTTTTGGATTCTTCTTGAAGTTGATTCTCTCTTCATTGGTGGTAGGATCCTCTTCGACAGTGGTCATAGATGAATCAAGATCATTCTCTTCAAGAATACTGAACACCCTCTCTTTCCATGTGTTGAAGTTTGATGTGCCTTCAAGTCGGTCTTTCAGTTGAATGAAGATTGATGTCATGGATACAATATTTTTATCAAAACTTCAAGATATATGTAGGATTAGCTTGCTGTACAAAACTAAGATCTTTCATGCCCTATGCTATGATAGCATGTTGATTCTTGAGAAAAATAGGAGATGCTTGAACTTTAAAAATGTTATCAAACAATTTCAACACGTATGAATTTCATAAAATAGCCACATATGAATCTTTATATAAGCCATGTATGAATCTTTATATCAATCACATATGAATCTCATAAATAAATCAATCAAGGGACAAGATCATAAGGCCTTTCTCCCTTACATTCAAGGGACTACAGACAAAATAGCCAAACATCTGAAAAAGAAGAACATTGACTCAGTGTTTTCCCCACTTAACAACATCAGGAAGCTTCTTATATCAGTGAAAGATTCGGTTGACCCCTGTCTTAAAAAGGGGGTTTACCTCATTCCTTGTGAATGTGGTAAAGCCTACATAGGTGAAACAAGACGGTCCATCCAAACTAGGGTGAAAGAACATTGTGCAGATATCTGTCTTAATAAAACCCACAAGTCGGCCTTAGTTGAACACTCGCATAACACAAAACACCCAATAAAAGTTGAAGATATGCAAGTGTTAGCACAAGTCGACAACTGGTCAAGGCGAAGAATTAGAGAAGCAATTGAGATTGTTAAAAACCCGAATTGCCTAAATAGAGATGACAGCCTGTCCATTAACCGATCGTGGTTGCCTAACCTAACTAAGCCTAATTAAATTTAAAAACCTTTTAATTAATTAAAAATCCCTAAAATTGCCTAACTAGGATTATATTTTTAAAATTAAATTAAATAAATTTCCTTAACTAAAACCTAACTAACTACTAATTAAAAACAAATCTAAATGTTAAGAGTTTAAATAATTTTTTTTGAAATGATAAAGTTAAATTTAAAATTTTAATCTTACATTTAAACTTGATAAAATATAATAAAATAAAAAAAAATTTAAAAGAAATTAATAATTAAAAAAGTTTTTTTTTTAAAAGTTAAAAAAAACTTTAAAAATAAAATTTAAAACTTATTGAATTAAATAAAAACATTTTTACTTTTAAACCATAAAACATTAATTAAATGAAGAAACTTAAAAATCCAAATTATTTTAAAATAAAATTAATAAATAATATTTTTTTTTAAAACTTCTTTATAAACCTAAACTATTAATTTGGTTCTTATAACTCAAAGTCAACATTTTAATTGAAACTTTGGTTTTAGATAACAAAAATTTTAAAACAAAATAAAATTAAAACCCTAAAAATTTTCTTTTGACATAACAAACCTTGTTGGCTCCTCCCAAAAACAACGGTTTCTGTATTAAAGCACTAATGAAAGATGAAAAATCACCAGGAATCACTTTGTCCTGAAGATGAGCCACGCTTGGTTCGAAACGCCGACAATAAACTTTCTTACCGCAGATTCTCCATAGATGCCATGAATCCTTACTGCGGAATCTTAACAAACCTTATGACAATATATACCCTGGTAAATCCATCCAAACATGGAGGATGAAAACCCCAACAATTCTTTGAGCATGATAGATAGATTTGCAGAGAATGGTTTGCAACACATAAGAAGATTTATTGATAATAGATATCACCTCAGCAATAAAAAAGAGAGATCCAGTGAAACCTTGCAAAAACAATTGTATGAAACTGTATTAAACTTACCATACGGCTATCATATTAATAACAAGACAAAAACCCTAGCATGCATAATTTAGTGCATAGGAGGCTTAGTAAACACACTGAGAGAACCACATAGTGCATTCATAAGGAGGGGCTAAGTAGAACTTCGTCCATGCAAACACTAAGACCCTTCTTTTCCTCAATTAGATTTAACTGAATGTTCACTACCTTGAACACAAAGTGAATTAAATTGAATTGAAAGTGATCTGACTTGAACTAAATGTTAGCTGACTTGAACTAAATGTTAACTCACTTGAATGAAATGTTAAATTACTTGAAATGAATGTTAACTGACTTGAACTGAATGTTAACTGACTTGAACTTAATGTTTAACTGACTTGATTCCAATGTTAACTTTACTTGAATTGGATGTTTAATTTACTTGAACTGAATGTTAACTTTAATTAAAATCAATATTTAACTGAGTGATGATCGCTTAGTTTAGAGGCTAACTTAAGTGTCATCAGTGTTATAGCTGATTTTACCACACTTAGTAGATCACATCTTTATGGCCTTCCATGTCCCTCTGAAGACTCATTGGACCCCCTTTTCTCAAATTATACTTTGATGCCCCAAGAAAAACCACAAAAAATACATGTTTATGTGTATACGTGACTTTTAAAGCAATATCCACGTGTACACGCAACTTTTGAGCCAAAACCCACGTACATCAATAAATGTGCATGAAGACAATTTTTTTTGGAATTTTTCTCATATAGTCTTGAATAATGTGACTCTTGGCCTTCCATATGCCTTGAGAATGATCAGACTTGACCCTCAATTGCTTATTTGGAGTGCTATATATTCAGCCTCTTAGATACATTGAAAGAGGAGAAATCAAAGAGAAAGAAAACTATAGTTCATTATTCCTCACTTGTTTATGCTTGAGTCTGCATCCCTTTGTCCCTTTGGAGCACACATTTTTTCTCTTCCCAATATTTCCTTTTCTTTGTAATCTTTCCATTGTGATGGAGGATTGAAGTGGTGGAGGCCTAGGTGGAGGACTCAGTTTCTCGGGTTCGAAGAAGTGCCGACAAAAGTTTTCACTATTGTATCTCTATTTTATTAATAGAAATATCCATTTCATGTCCAATACATGTGCATAAATATAAATATTGTATCCATGGATGTATTTATTTGCTTATACATGGTTGTTTATATATGCTAGAGTAGGCCTAACACTTTGACATATAGCATGCTTGTCTTGTTTGCTATTGTTGAGAGAGAATTGTGAATACAAGTGTGTTGGAAAAGCTCAACGAGGACCTACATCAACCATCGGGAATAAGGTACACTTCATATCCCTTCATGTTAGATGCAATTATTTATCTTGCATATTGGAATGTATTGATTTCTGGTTTCATTCAGTCTGTTGTGGTACACCCCAAGCCATAGGGAGTTTCTCTTCATAACAATCAGTGCTTCACTCTTAGTGGCATCCATGCACAATTCCTATTATTAAGTTTCACATGGATTGCTTTAGTTAAGTAATGCATGCTAATTGATGAACATTAAGCTCTTATTTACTTAACTTATTACATTCATTAATAGTTCAACTGATGCTTTGACTGAGGCATTCATATTTTATTGAAGTTTAATAACTTGAGTTCATTCAGAAATTTACATGGGAAATTTTCTTTCTCTTTCTCTATGCTTTATCTCATTATCAGTAATTAATAAATGCATGATCAATGTGTGTATTATTTATCCATCTTACCATATTATATTCATAATAATTCTTCCATACATACTGATGACCATAGATACTACCCCGAGCCATATAGTCATATGCTAAAGTAATTCAATTTGTGGGTAGCTAAGCCCTAAAGGAGGCTTATAGCACCCAATGAACATGACTAGCAATATATCACATAGTATAACGACATGAATTGATACAACAAAAGTCCATCTCCATAATTGTAAATCCATTCTCATAGGGTACCATCTATAAGAATCACTGACTTGATACAACACAAGTCTATAGTTGATATGACACGAGATTATGTTGCTCAAGCATAAATAGCAGTGGAGAAAGAAACGGTACCACCAGAAGCATAGGAAAGGCTAATCCATGCTACTGTATCTCAGACTATCAAGAGACTTCAGGAGGATCCCAACCCCCCTCCCAAGGTTACCAGAAGTGATGCCAACTGGTACAAGGCACAAGTTAGATGGATCTATTGTGCCTAATGCAAGACTCAATAACTTTGAATGTATACATGTAGTAGGGGGTTGAGCCAAATAATCTATGATGTTGTAGTTATGTGCTACTCTCACATGAGGGTTATGGGAAATACGTTGTAGAGGTGGTTTTGGTACCCAAGGGGTAGGGTAACTACTAGGGTGGATAATCTATAGATACCCTTGTGGGAAGCTAGGGCATCCTCTCACTTTAGAGGAGGGGTATTCGACATGTTGTAAGATCGATTACATGTCTAGAGATGAATCTTAGTAGACTTCAGTTATACTTTTGGGTAAGATCCCTCTCCCATGGTCTTGATACAACACAAGACCAACCTTGATACAACACAAGACTCCAATCTTGATACAACACAAGAGTCCAATCCCGATAAAACACAAGATCACAGTATAAGCATCCCACTTCAATACACGAGGACATAAATAGAACTTGATACAACACAATTTCCTAACTTGATACACACAATTCTTGGAGAATGAATCTTGATGTTGTGTAATCAACACATGGATCAATGGGTTCACATTGAGATCTTGTTATTTCTTGGCCACCCATTTTCCTACTAAAGGAATCCATGGGCATGCTTATTGTAAGAAGAAATTTGAGCAAGGTTATGCAACTGGAATTGTGCTATAGTTCCCTCATAACTCACCTCATCCCTATTATTTTACATTTAACAAGCTCCCTTCCACTTTCCTCCAAGGGGAAAGTTTTCTTCCCATTTCTTCTTCAAGCCACTTGACATCTAGTGTGGAGTAAATAGACCTCCCTTAGAGGGATTGTTTGCCTCCATTTGGAGCTCACATATCCAAAGTGTTGTGCATGCGTGTGTTAGAAAACATGATTTAATAGCAATAAAAATAAAACAAGATACAAATATAAAACACATTAACACATTACAAGAGATACACCAATACAATGTGGTTCACCCAAGATGGTCTACGCCCACACAAGAATTTCCAGTCCTTTATTATGATACTGTCCAACAAATTGAAGGGATACAACCTGTGGCAACCCCACTGCACTTCCTCTTCACTCTCTCAAAGTCTCTCTCACACAATCACATATATCATTTTACAATGCTAGAATAGAATACACAGACGTATTACAATGCTTTCATTTTATAGGGGAATTACCATGGGAAAATACAATGGGTCACAAACATCCCAAAAAAAATTATATCAGGGGCGCTACTCTCGAACGCTTACCGGGGCCCACTAGCCCCCGGTCCCACTCTCAACCCCCCCTACTTGGACAAATGTACAGTCAAACTGGAGTACAAAGACGACTAGACAATAACATCTATAAATCACAAATATCATGCCCCACAACCAACAACTAGACCATTAGGAAATACAATAAGTGGTTTGACATCTATTAGTTATTGTAGTTTGCATTCCTACCCCTTTTCTTTTTGTTTAATTTTGTTTAATTTTTCTTTTGTTTTATCTATTTCATTAACTACCACTTGTAGGATCACGTGATACACTCATCCACCACAAAGGGTGTTGAAATACGGTAACTTCGAAGAATATTCTATATGTATCTTTTGTGGTCCTCGATGGTCGTACCGAGAGAACCACTTGTATTTATTTATACCCCGATGCTTCTAATCGGAAGAACTAATAAGAGTCATGAGGAAGTCCCCTCAAATTGTAATGTGGGTCATTAGCACCCCAGTTGTGGTTACTCGAGCCTACATGATTAAATTAGGATTACTCGAGCCTACATGACTGAATTAATTTTTAACTGAGCGAACAAATATAAATAGAGGTGTGGTGCACCTCATTTGGAACACACACACTCACTTGTGTATCACATTAGTGATGGAGAGAGAAGTAGCTAGAGAAGGAGGAGGATCAATCTTTTGGTTTTACCTTTTATCTTTTTGGGGAATCTATATTGAGGAAGCTTTTGCTGGGTTTTTCCCTTTAGGCTTTTCCCAGGCTAAATTTGTGTTGTTCTTGTGATACTGTTTCTTTCAGTGATCTTATTTATATGCCTTTGTTATGAAATTGAAATGAAATACTGATGATATAGCTTAGCATATGGAATTCTAACATGGTATCAGAGCTAGCCTGAATATGACAGCTTTCACAAGGTGAAATAGCCCTCTCTCTCTCCCCGGAAGAAATTAGGGTTTTGGGAAAATTTTTGAGTTTCGGAAAACTGCTTGCATAGAAAGTTGCACCCTCCTAGAGCGCATATTTTGAGCCTGGAATCAAGCTATTTGGGTGAGTGAGTCTCCAAAAAAGTCAAACCCTAGTTTGACAGCTGCACCCGAAAACTGTTGAACTAGAAAATAGCTGGAAGCTGCAGAAGCTGAATCTTGCAAGTATGATTTGGAAGGTGAAGACTTGAGATATACAGAAACCAAGCACACCAGTATACTTACCTTAGTCAAGCACATCTCCTGGTAAGTTCAGTTTCTCATTCCATGGAATTTCATTTTTTTGTGATTCTCTGACAAGATGGCCCCAAGCACTAAGCTTGAGGACAAACTAGAAGGCATAGAGAATTTCCTAGGATGGAAATACAGGATTGGTCTCATTATCCAAGAGAATGATCTTGATAAGTATGTCAAAGAAGAAGTTGCAGAACCTAAAGAAGTTGAAGCCAAGGAGAAGCACATAAAGGATATGATTAGGGCACAAAGGATTATTGTTGACTCTATCAAGGATCACTTGATCCCTCAAGTGTCATCCAAGAAGACTCCAAAACAAATGTATGATGCCCTATCCAGAATGTATGAGGGAAGAAACATCAACAGAAAGATGAATCTAAGAGCTCAACTGAAGAGCACCAAGATGAGTCATGGAGAATCCATCCAAGACTACTTCACAAGGGTTTCTCATATCAAAGAACAACTAGAAGCTATTGGAGACAAACTTGATGAAAATGAGATGGTTATGACTACTCTCAATGGTCTCACTAGACCCTGGGAATCATTCATTCAAATGATGTGTGCTAGGAAGGAAAGCATGAAGTTTGATGTGGTATGGGAAGACTGCATTCAAGAGGAAACTAGAGTGGCAAATAGAGAAGCCTTACTAAAAGAGGATGATCAAGCCCTAGCCACTCATACCAAGAGAAGAAGAAGAAATCAACCCATCTTCAAGAAGGGAAACCACAAGGAGCATCAACCTCCCAGAATATTCCAAAGATCAAGAGAAAGTCTATCAAAATAAGGACTACTCTGGTTTTCAATGTTTCCATTATGACAAGATAGGACACATTGCCAGAAATTGTCCTATGAAGAAGCAAGAATATAAGAAGAGGATCAACAACAACAAAAGACACCATGCTAATCCAGCTGAAGATGAGGATGAAGAAGAAGAAGAAGATGAAGGACCTCCAAGAAAGCAAGCAAGAGAAGAAGATGCATAAGAGTATGTACTATTCTCTGCTCTCTCTGGGTCTGTAACACCTGGAGAAGAATTTTGGCTTATTGATAGTGGTGCCTCAAAGCACATGACAGGACAAAAGAAAACTCCATCCAAACTTGAAGAAAAGAGCTCTCCTCAGAAAGTATCCCTAGGAGGCAACTATCAATATCCGATCAAAGGAGTTGGTGAAGCAAGCTACAAATTTGATTCAGGTAATCCCCTAAATATGAAAGATGTATTATATGTACCTAGCCTAAAGAAGAATTTACTTTCTATCTCAGCTTTAGATAAGAAAGGATTCAGAGTTGCTTTCATATATGGTCAAGTACTCATGTGGCCGAAAGAAAAGAATATTGAAGATGCAGTCATCATTGGTGAAGAAGAAGGAGGCTTGTATAAACTCAAGGGGCACTCAGAAACAACCTTTATTCATGAGTCCACTGACCCTAGTGAACTATGGCATAGAAGGCTTGCCCACATTAATTACAAGGATTTACCTCATGTGAACAAAGTAGTGACAGGATTACCAGACATGAAGATCAAGCATGAAGGCATTTGCAAAGGATGTGCGAAGGGAAAGAACATCAAGAATCCATTTCCGAAGAGCAAAACAAAAACAAAAGGTACGTTGGAATTGATTCATTTAGATGTATGTGGTCCAATGTCTTCTACATCATTAAGTGGATTTGAATATTATATCACGTTTATTGATGACTATTCAAGAAAGACTTGGATATACTTCTTGAAAGCAAAGAGTGAAGTGTTTGAGAAATTCAAGGAGTTCAAAGCCTTAATAGAGAATCTTTCAGACAAGAAAATAAAGATGCTTCGATCAAAAAATGGCAGAGAATATACCTCAAAAGAGTTTGAAGATTTTTGCAAAGATTCCAGAATCAAGAGGGAACTAACTACTCCCTACAATCCTCAATAGAATCGGGTTGCGGAAAGAAAGAATAGAACCATCATGGAGGCAGTGGAGACAATGATATATGATCAAGACCTTCCAATGCATATATGGGCAAAAGCAGCAAGAACTGTTGTGTATGTATAGAATAGAATATCTCACAGTGCTCTTGGATTCAAGACTCCAGAAGAGATGTTCATGGGAAAGAAGCCTGAGGTAAGTCATCTCAAAATATTTGGTTGTCCAGTATATATTCATATACCAAAAGAGAAAAGAACCAAGTTAGACCCTTCCGGAAAGAAGGGGATATTTGTTGGATATTGTGAAGTGTCCAAAGCATTCAGAATTTACATTCCTGGATTCCATCACATGGAAATTAGTCAAGATGTGACATTCGATGAAGAGGCAGCCCTCAAGAGAAAGTGACAACATGAAGAAGTTTATGAAGAAGAGACACCTCCCAGAAATGAAGAAACTACGTGTCTCCCTAAAGATGAAGCTCCTGAAGAACATGACATGGCAGAACCACAAGAACCTCCTATGATGGAGATATCAAGAAAGAGAAAGCCTGCTTGGAAAAGAGAGATTATACAAGAGGAATAGAGATATGGAGCTCCTGAAGGCTCCACAAGGTAAAGAAAGAAACCTAAGACTTTTTCCAACTATGTAGCTTTGATGTGTGATCTTGTAGATCAAGAACCTACAAACTACGAAGAAGCGATACAGAAGAAAGAACGGGTAGACGCAATGACTGAAGAATACCAGTCAATAATGAAGAATGATGTATGGGATATAGTTCCCAAACCAGAAGGAAAGAGTGTAGTATCCTCCAAATGGATCTACAAGATAAAGCATGCAGCTGACAGAAGTATCGAGAAGTATAAAGCAATATTTGTGGCCAGAGGTTTCTCTTAGAAAGAAGGAATTGATTATGAAGAAAATTTTGCACCTATAGCATGGTATACTTCAATTAGAGATATCATGGCACTCGCATCCATAATGAAGTGGGACTTACACCAGATGGATGTGAAGACAGCCTTCCTAAATGGTGTGATTGAAGAAGAAGTATACATAGAGCAGCCACAAGGATTTGAAAGTTGAGGACAGATGAACTCATGTATGCAAGTTGAAGAAGGCCCTATATGGCCTAAAGCAATCTCCTCGAGCTTGGTATGGAAGGATAGATAGTCTCCTGACGAGCACGGGCTTTGCCAAAAGTAAAGCCGATCCTAACCTTTACCTCAAGGTTATAGAAGATGAACTTGTCATACTGTTACTATATGTGGATGATTTATTTTTGACAGGGAATGAGAAACAGATTATGGAAAGCAAGAAGAGACTCGCCGAAGAATTTGAGATGAAAGACCTTGGGTTAATGCATTACTTCCTAGGTCTGGAAGTATGGAAAAGTTTAGAAGGAATATTTCTCATCTAGGGAAAGTATGCTATAGAGATATTGAAAAGATTCAATATGTTGGAATGTAAAGCCATGGCCACACCCATGGATTCCAACTTGAAGTTGTTAGCTAATGACTCATCAGAGTTAGTGGATGTGACTCAATACAGACATATCATTGGGTCATTAATGTACTTAATAAACACCAGACCTGACATTTGTTTTACTGTGAACACTCTGAGTCAATATCTAGTTCAACCTAGACGGGTTCACCTGGTAGCTGCAAAACATGTGATGAGATATCTGAAAGGGACTATAGACTTTGGTCTATACTATGATGGTATCCATGAGTACATATTGTATGGCTATACATATGCAGATTGGGCTGGAAGTATCTCAGATAGGAAAAGCACATAAGGTGGATGTTATAGTCTGCGATCTACTATGATTTCATGGTTTAGCAGGAAACAATCTAGTGTTTCTCTTAGCACAACCGAAGCAGAACATATAGCAGCTTGCTCTGCTAGTTGTGAATCCATATGGCTTCGAAAACTGATGTCAATTTTATTCAACCTAGAGTTGGATACTATGTTGTATAAATATGACAAAGAACCCAGTGTTCCACGATAGATCAAAGCACATAGAAACCCGATACTTTTACATTTGAGATATGATGCAGAAGGGAGCCATAAAGCTCCAGTACGTGAGTACTGATGAACACGTTGCTGATATGTTGGAAAATCCTTTGTCCCGGGTGAAGTTCAAATACTTTCATGACAAGCTTGGTGTTGTTCAGAAAGACCTTCCTCGAAAGGGGGAGCAGTGATGTAGCAGTGGGATTGTATCATCCCTGGGAACTTTCCCTAAAGTGATTTGGTGACCTCAGTCCTCGAGAATGAAGAGGGATTGTATCATCCCAAGTCATCTGTCCATAATGGATCCGGTGACCTTGGTCATCAAGAATGAAGAGGGATTGTATCATCCCGGGACATCTGTCCATAATGGATCCGATGACTTCGGTCCTCAAGAATGTGGTGGGATTGCATCACCCCTGAACTTCTATTCAAAATGTAACCGAAGACTTCAGTCCCTGTGAATGTGGTGGGATTGCATCATCCTATAAATTCTATTCAAAATGTATCTGGAGGCTTTGGTCCCCGTGACTGTGGTGGGATTGCATCATCCCTAAACTTTTGTTCAAAATGTATCTGGAGGCTTTAGTCCCCATGAATGTGGTGGCATTGCATCATCCCTGAACTTCTGTTCAAAATGTATCCGGCGGCTTCGGTCCCCGTGAATGTGGTGGGATTGCATCATCCCTGAAATTCTGTTCAAAATGTATCCAGAGACTTTGGTCCCCATGAATGTGGTAGGATTGCATCATCCTTGGACATATTCCTAAAGTGATAGGGGCTTATTATCCTGTAATCAATTTGGTGACTTCGGTTGTTGATAATGTGGTAGGATTACATCATCCTTGGACTTAGTCCTAAAGTGATAGGGATTGATTATCCAGTAATCAATCCGGTGACTTCGGTTATCGAGAATGTGGTAGGATTGCATCATCCTTGGACCTAGTCCTAAAGTGATAGGGATTGATTATCCCGTAATCAATCCTATGACTTCGGTTGTTGATAATGTGGTGGGATTGCATCATCCCTGAACTTTAAGTCCAAAAGTGATCCAAAGACTTTTTTTTTCTTTGAACTGTGGATTGTAGGTTGTTGCTGATGATGATGATGTTACTAATCGAAAGATCAGAGTGTGATGATGATGCTGTACTGATAAAAAGATCAGAGTGTGATGATGATGCCGTACTGATCGAAATATCAGAGTGTGATGATGATGATGTACTGATCGAAAGATCAGAGTGTGATGATGATGCCATACTGATCGAAAGATTAGAGTGTGATGATGATGACATACTGATCGAAATATTAGTGTATGATGATGATGATGTTGTTGTTGTTCAAAAGTTTGAAGTATGATGATGATGTTGTTGTTCAAAAGTTTGAAGTATGATGATGATGTTGCTGATCGAAAGGTCAAAGTGCTGAAGATGTTGTTGCTGATCGAAAGGTCAAAGTGCTGAAGATGTTATTGCTGATCGAAAGGTCAAAGTGCTGAAGATGTTGATACTGATCGAAAGGTCAAAGAGTTGCTATCATTGAATATTGAATATGAAGACTATATGATTTTGAAAAGCTTCCAATGATTTATAGATGTGTTACCCTGATGATGTTGATGATGTCCTCTATCTCTCTCCTACTATTGTTGTTGTAGAATACTCTTCTCGTTAAGGGGGAGTGTTGAAATATTGTAACTTCAAAGAATATTCTATATGTATCTTTTGTGGTCCCCGATGGTCCTACCAAGAGAACCACTTGTATTTCTTTATACCCCGATGCTTCTAATCAAAAGAACTAATAAGAGTCATGAGGAAGTCCCCTCAAATTGTAATGTGGGTCATTAGCACCCTAGTTGTGGTTACTCGAGCCTACATGACTGAATTAATTATTAAGTGAACGAACAAATATAAATAGAGGTGTGGCGCTCCTCATTTGGAACACACATGCTCACTTGTGTAGCGCATTAGTGAAGGAGAGAGAAGTAGCTGGAGAAGGAGGATTATCAGTTTTTTGGTTTTACCTTTTATCTTTTTGGGGCATCTATATTGAGGAAGATTTTGCGGGGTTTTTCCCAGGATAAATCTGTGTTGTTCTTGTGATACTGTTTCTTTCAATGATCCTTTTTATATGCTTTTGTTATGAAATTGAAATGAAATACTGATGATCTAGCTTAGCATATGGAATTCTAACAAAGGGGCACCTAATACTTAATCCTTGTTGCATCATACAAGGTTTCTCCCCTCCCCAAGTAGGAAGGATTGACCATTGTGCAATATTTTTCACAACAAGATTTCAATTGTTCTATTCCTAGATTGGATGAACATATCAAAATATGAAGATAACTTTTGTAATAGTAAGAGCATTATCATTTTCTTGTAATCTTTACCACAATTATTTAACTTTTTATTAATGGTTTTAATTTCAGAAAGAAATGACTCCATTCTATCAAAATATTTAGGGTCCAACTCATGGATTTTATTTTCAAGATAGTTAGGAGAAACATCAACACTTTTATCAAATAAATAATCTAGGGTTTTCCATACCTCAATGGGACTATGCTCAACCTCAATATGTACCTGTAGACTATCCAAAACATGTTGTCCAATGAATCCTATTACTTGATCACATCGATATTCCAATATTGTCAAGTCTTTTGCATTAATTGGTTTCATTTGATCATCTTTAACTAATCCCCAAAGATTCTTACTCTCTAAGAACATCAACCATCTTTCTCTTCCAAGTGAGATAATTATATCCAATTAATTCATGAATAGAAACTACTTTTGAAGTCATAGTGTGACAAAAAATTCAACCCTAAATGCAAAATTTGATTTGTTGCAAAAAGAAGAAAAGTGATTAAAAACCATAAATTTCTTGCCAATATCGAAGCCTAATAGTAGCTCACATACAAATATATGAACCTACAATAGAAACAAAGAACATAGAATCAAAACAAACGAATTGTTTGCCGAAGAATTGCACTTTTTGTACAAAAAAGGCGTGAATGAATCACGCTTTCACTAAAGGAAAGACACAAACTCACACTTATGTAGACTAGAAGGTGCATTTCTACCCCAAATTTCCCATATTCTCCTTAAGGCCTCAAGAAATTATTCTTTGCATTATGTTTGTAAGGAACCAAAAGGTGATACCCTATATGCACATTTTATATATTGAAGCCCAAAGCTATTGCTAAATTAGATTTCCACAAATCCATATGTACATATTACATAACCAAATCCACCCCTCCCTCGTCCCAATTTCATGAACTTTTACCAAACACCTTAAAATAACTATTGAACATATCCCATGTATTTTATAAAATTTTACTCAACACCATAAAATATCAAGAAAATATCCTACGCATACATATTACATATCAACTCAACCTCGTATTCTCTTTTAATCTTAAAAAATATTTGTATGTTAAATTGTAGGTAAGAATAAATTCTTGCATTCCTTTATACACCAATATATTCTAAGAGTTTTTGATCAAACTCAATATACAAAAGTTATTGGCTTTTATGCAGTAATAAACTTTCAATATGAATTTTTTCTGATAAAAATTGATGCCACACAGCTATATACCATGCTAATATAGACTCAAGAAACTTTTGATAAATATAATATTCATTAAAGGAAAAAATTCTGAGAAAATGATGATGCTTTTTATTCAAAATCAAAATCAAAATTACACCTTTAACACAATTTGACCAAATTAAAATAGTTCATAAATAATAGACATCATACACTACCCTTGATTTACCAATAATTGCATGTATCTATTCCAAAAGTTGAGTATATTCCTTCCAAAAAGACTCATTATATCCCTCTAAAACCCTTATTCAAACCACTAAAAAAACAAGACCAATCTCATACAAAACAATTTACTTTACAGTGACTCTTGATGAGAGTTAACATATCACATGATAAAAGTCTAGGATAGGCACATTCATCTTAAAGAAAATTAAACTTTGTAAGAAAGATGGATCACATAACTAGAATTCTTCATACTACATCGACCCATTTGATAGTTGTTGTCATTCCTTTGAGAACTCATTTACTATCTCATTCAACTCCTTATAGACACATTCAAACGAAATAAAGTGAAAGGAGGAAAAAATTCTCTAAATAGCTTAGAGATAGCTCTAAGGTGAACATTTTGAAGAACAACACTTCCTCTCATCCAATTAATGACTAAATCAGAATTACCAAAAATAATTGACCCTTCTTCACACTTT
>LPNX011074323.1:48973-81956 GCA_001517045.1 Pseudotsuga menziesii | reverse complement strand
GTCAAGATAGATTGTTCTAGCACATAGGGGGCATTAACTCTTAACGCCATAATTACGATGTAAAATTGTCAAAATTCTAATGTATTTTTATGGTTTTTTTTCAGGAAGAAAAAAGCATGCCCTTGTTATTCTGATTAAGAATCAAAGGGAATCAATAGAGCCATCCCAAATATGGGTTACCTCCCAAAGAGAATACAGTTCATACAAGAAATAAGTCACAAACCGAGGCAGCCAGGGGGATAATGGCTCATCAACAGAGAGAGTGTTCCCATCAGTGAACTGTCTCATCATATAGAGGATATATCTTTTCAAACCACATCTACACTGTGCCAAAGGGATCAGATCAGCTATCTAAAAGAGGTCGCTCAAGAAGCAGCAAATCAACCAACAGAAAGGGGAGTAAGCTCCCTGAACATGAATCAAAAGAGCTGGAAGGTATCATAAGTGACCTAAAGGTCCTCTGTAAATCCTAAGAAACAGCCATAACCTAGAGCCATAGTAAGAGCAGTTTTAGAGAGATGGTCTGCAATCCGATTGTGTTCACGGAAGATGTGGCTGAATGACAGATCCAGAAAGCTTGTAATTAGCTTTCGTGTTTCCCGGCACCAATGGAAGAGATATGGTGGGGAAAGAGCAGTGGATCCCTTTGCCCAATTGATGATAACTAAAGAGTCACCAAATATTTGAGATAAGGGAATCCCCATCATATGGGATGTAAGCAGAAGAGCCCATAGGCCGAGTAATTTCGCTTTTGTGTTGGAGCCATTTCCAACCCCCAGCACAAACTCGAAGGAGTGAGACTCATTTAGGTGCAAGCTGTATCCTACTCCACCAACGTTATTTGCAGAGGCTCCATCGAAAAAACCACAGGGGTAGACCATGCAAGGAGGAGGCCCAATCTTTCTATTCTTTTTGTCTTTGACAGTCTGTGGAGAATATAGAAGCATAGAATATGAGATCTAGTGCACAATGCTAAGAACAGTTTGTTTCTTTCCCTAAAAAATATACAGGTTCTGAGCTTTCCAAATGGCCCACATAATATGGAATGGGATAGTACAGAGTGCAGAGTGCCTCGAAAAATTTGCAGTCCAATGTTTTATAAATAAAACTAGAGAGTCAGTGCGAGGAGGAGGAGTCAAGTGGAAATGTTCACATATGAGATATAAGACATTCTTCCAGACTGTGCAGTGTGAGAAGATATGCATGACAGACTCCTCATCTGCGTTGCATAGAGCACAGATACACAGACCAAACCGACCACGTTTCTGAAGATTATCCCAGGTAAGTATTTTGTTCCTCAAAGCCAACCAAATAAAGCACCCAATTTTACTGGGGAGTGTGCTAGACCATAAATATGTGTGAAGCCTGCTGCCAAATGATGGAGGAAAAGATTTCACTATGCAATCATAAACTAATTTAGCAGAGATGGAGCCATCCTGTTTGTTAAAGTCCCATAAAAGAGTATCAGGTTGTGTTGTGAGACGAATACCACATAATCCAGACCCCTCGTATATGCATCCCAGGCATCTTTCCAAACCCCATCTATACACAAATCCACATCTGAGTACCAGTAATCATGCGAATTCGGTAAAGTATTGTGGGCTTGTGAGAGGGTATTGATGTCCAAATCATCCAGAAAGGTTCTCAAATCGTCCGGAAAAAAGAGAGAGGAAGGGACACCAATGACCGGATCAATACCAATTAGTATATCCTTACCATTTCCCACCTGCCAAGACAGATGACAGCTTAGCCAGGGGAGAGTCTGTAGAAATCCCCTCGAGATAATAGATACCCCACGAGTACAAAAAAATTTCCCTCTGAGCCAAGCTACCACCGAGAGGTGTTTCATATATTTTTTGGTGAGTACCTGATGCCATAGTCCATTATTCTTCAGAACCGACCAAAATTTCTTAAGACGCAATACAATGCTGAACCAGTACAAATTTTTTATCCCCCAGCCCTCATTCTCCTTCGGCCACGAGAGACTTTTCCAATTAACCAAATGATATCTATGGTTATTTTCAGTAGATCCCCATAAAAAGGAAAACATAATGCTCCTGAGCTTATTCAGGGTAGATGCAGGGATGGGAGTTAATCCCATCCAATAAACCAGGATACTGGAAAGCACAAACCGTACAAGTATCAAACAACCTCCCAATGAGAGTAGCTTATGGGTCCAGTGACAAATCCTTTTCTCATATTTTTGAATCATCACTAACCCTATAGCCAAGTGGTTTTATGTAGCAACCAAGGTACTTAAAACTGGAAGAAATCGGCTCCATCTGATATGGTAGGACCCTGGCAATGTCCATGTAAATATTTGCATTTATATTGTTGTATAGAAAGAAAGATTTATCCAGGCTTATACACATTCCAGAAGCCTTGCAAAAGGTACTAAGTATAACATCAAAAGCAACCCATTCCTGTAGAGTGCCAGTGCCCATTAAGATAACATCATCCACAAATAGAAGGTGGGTAAGAGCAAGTGAGGAAGTGATCTGAATACCTTGGATGAGACCATGATCCCAAGCATCAAAGATTAATAGGCTGAGACCTTCGATAACAACGATGAAGAGTAATGGCAATAAAGGACAGCCTTGTCGTATGCCTCGAGAAGCGGAGAAAAACTTTGATGGGGTGCCATTGATCAAGACCGCGAAATTTGCAGAAGTGAGGCAAGCCATAATCCATTTAACTGCCAAGAGAGGAACCCCAATCTAGATCAAAATGAGATGGATAAAGGACCAATTCACACGGTCAAAGGCCTTAATCAAGTCCAGTTTTAGGATGAAGGCACTGATATTCTTTGTTTTAACAGTATGGAGAGTCTCTTGTACTATACCGATAGGCTCAACAATCTGATGGTCCTTAAGGAAGCCATATTGTTCTTGGGAGATACCAGAGTCTAGAAAAGGCTTGATCCTGATAGTAATGACTTTTGAGATCAATTTGTACAGCAAATTACACAACGAGATGGGCCTGTAATCAGCAAAAGAAGAAGGCTTATCTTTTTTAGGGATCAATGTGAGAAAGGTTGAGTTTAGTAAGGAAGGGATACGGCCCAAGACCCTGGCTGAATCTACTGCGGACAATAATTCATGACCCATGAGATTGAAAAAGTGCAAGTAGAACTCGATAGGCCAGCCGTCTAGACCAAGGCTCGTATCTTTTCTAAATGATTTCAGTGCATACTCAATTTCCTTTAGAGTAACAGGACAAGTGAGTCCAAATGCATCCTCATCGGATATAATCTTAGGATAAAGCATGACTACCTTAAGTTGATTCAGCAAACAAGTATCCCCAACATCTTTGAATATATGTGCAAAATGTGTCTGACCTAGAACTTTAAGAGCTTCCTCGTCTTCATAGCAGTTACCATCATCATCATATAAAGACCAAATCCAGTTTTGATTCCTTCTACCCGAAGCCAGCATGTGGAAATACTTGGTGTTCAAATCATCATACAGGGCCCATTTCGTTCTGCTTTTAAGTTGCCAAGTTAGCAGATAATGTTCCAAAATCTTCTTTTTATCAGATCTGAGGAGGGTCAGGCGCTCCATATCCTCAGTGGAGAGGATACCATCAGTAGAGTCCAAGAGGAGGGATACAATAGCACAGTCAAGACTTTTTTTACTCGGATTCCATCTTAGCCTGTTTGTCCTTAATCCATACCTTAACTTCCATCTTGAGAGAACGCAACTTGTGATAAAGGGATTCAAGATCAAGAGCAGAGTCCCCAGGGTTAAGATGAGGCCATCGCGAAGATATCCACTCGGAGAAAGCCGGATCAGTGAGCCAAGAATGATTAAATTTAAATGGGTAGTTACAGGATCCCCTTTGTTTGTTCCATTCAAAGCATATCGGGTAATGGTCAGGGATGTCTGCACACTGAGTCCACACCCTGTGTACCCCCAAAGACTCTCATCAGGTCCAAGTTCTAAAAACCAAGAAAATTGTGACGAATCATGATAGCTATGATTTTTTGCCATTATTGTTGGAAAAACATCGGAATTCATGCCCAAATGTTGTAGTTTGCACATTGTGCAATGTAAGTATATAATCAAATGTGCATCTTATTATGTCATGCTTTAACTATATTCAATTCTAGAAGTGGAAGATTTAAATATATTAACGGTGTGTATCGAATGGATCTACAATCGACGAAGGGTTGAGATCTTGGTGTAAGACTCAAAACGTTAAAAGATTTAGAACATTTCCTATGAAATTAGTTTGGGGGTATTTGGATAGCTAGGAATGTTAGTCTCTTTGAAGACAAAGTAAGTCCTCTTTTATAGTGTTCTCTGCATGGTATTGGTATTTTAAATGGTTTCGATCAATTAAATAGGAGAAGCTATTAGATAGTTGGTCAAGGAACACATTAATAATATTATGCTCGGGAATCTTTTGGTGGTGTTTCTAAACGTGATCCAAAAGTCGAAAGGTATGTAGGAGTGAAAAATTATTTTAAGTGAATGATGGCCACTCTGTGAGAAGGATTAAGGAAAGGCATCTACAATCATGTGGAATTGATGGTTTTTAAGATAACTTTTTTTTGTTGGAACCTAAAACTCTCTCAAAGATAATAAAAAAATTGGGGATTATTTTCTAGTAATTTATTGGATAAAAAAGGAATGAGAATTAAAAAAATTCATTTTACAGTCTTTGTGAGAGGATATTAATGATATTATATTAGTGTTTAAATCTATTTCCTTTCATCAAGTATATATGGAAGGAAACAAGATTGCATATCAAGAAAAAAGTTAATCTGGGTGTCTATTTTTGTTGGTTTTTTGAAGACATTAATTTTTTCATTGTTAACTATTCAATTTTGACATAGATTTTTTATAATCAAAAAGTACAAAGATTGTACTAAGACATCTTTTATTTATCATAAATGTTTCATGAATATTTTCATAAATATTTGGAGTTTCATCACATATTTTTATCAATTTTTTTGTGAGCAAATAGACACCTAGATTCACGGTGAATGGATCATGTCAGAATATGTCTGTGGATACCTTGAAAAATATTGACTTGCTTATTTTATTTAATAAATTGAATGTATAACATTGAGTTGTTGTTGATATAGTTTTTTCTAGTATCCTTATGGACTTGTAATATTAAAAGAATTTATTTTAAATTATATTGGAGGATTGTTTTAGATATTCAATGTTGGAATGTTTTTATGAGGTTTTAATCCCTTAGATATCATATATGATCTTTAATAAAGGATTACCAATGTGAAGAATATGGGATGTTCTTGAGGATGATAAGGAAGTAGTTTCATGCGTTGATGCCATATTTTTTTGCTTATAGAGTATATAATATGGGTCTTGTATTGCATCTATTTTGTAATTTTTTATTTTTTTGAATAAAATTACTCTTTTTTTTTAAAGGAATATACATAGATATAGACAAACATACATACATAATGGGGTTAAATGTATAAAAAATAGGGGTTGGCTTGAAAGGAGGCCGCATGTGCAATTAGGGAGATTATGTAAATATAAATTGGTGAGATTATGTGTGTTGGGGGGCAAGAGATTTTGATAGAATCGTATAGACTAACTTTGTTTGCTACATGTCACTATATATTTGAAAGACATGCATGTGTCCCTACAAGTACCACCTACCCTTCTCACACAATAATTCCCTTTTGTTACAAAATCAAAGGTTGTCCAACATGATATTCAAGATCATGATCACTAAAATAAAGGACAACTCACTACTAGAATACGACATTTTCGTGACCTTTTTTACCTCTGCTCATGGAAAATTGGAACAAGAAAGCATGCTGGTTTTTTTGGCATTTTTTTCTTCTTCTTTCACTATCATTTTATTCAATTGATCATATTATGCACATCCCTTTAGGACCCTATTTGTGTCCATGTGCATCCTCTTAGTTTCATAAAATATCCTTAGTCTCTATAGTTTCCTCTTATATGCCTTTTAGTACTTTGTTTGCATCCTTAATTGTCCATTTATGTGTTGGGAACAAGGATAACGTATTAGGTTTCAGGAATCAATACCAATGTTTGGTAGGTTATATCACTTAGATGAGCATGTCTAAGGTAGGTTAGATTGGTTTGGTTAGTGGGTTAGGTTAGGTTGATTAGGTTAGTGGACTAGGTTGGTTTGGTTAGTTTTGGACTAGGTGGTTAAGTGGAGTAGGTTTAGTAAGGTTAGGTATCTTATTGGCATAAGCACATAAAGTGAGTCAATTTAAGTATTTTAGCTATGTTAATGGGTTAGGTATATGTTAATAGGTTAGTGAGACATAGGTCGGGTGAAATAGGTAGGCTAGGTCTAGGTTTGGTGAGTTAGTTTAATAGGTTTTAGTGGGTTAGATCTATGGATTAGGTTATAGTCTAGGTGAGTTTGTAGGATAAAGGTTTCAGTTATGAGGCTTTTTTGAGAAAAATTATGAGGATTAGATCCTTCTGAATCCTTCACATAGGTTAACAGTTATGTAGGTTGGTTTGGGGGGGTTGGGTACGTTAGGTGATTATTTAAATTAGGTGAATTAGTGGGATAGGTTAGGTAATTTAGGTGGGTTAGTGACATAGGCAGACTATATGGGTTAAAGTATTTATTATATTTTGACATAGTAGGATAGGTTGGGTAGATTAATAGGATAAATAATAGATTGGGTAGGTATCTAGGGTAGATTGGTTAGGTGGGTCAACACTTTAGTGGGATAATTGGTAGGTTAGTGGGGTGGATTAGTAGGTTGGTGTGCTAGGTTATGAGTGTATTAAAGTCCTATCCCCTATCTCATTGACACATATTATTATTTACCTTTAGCCACTAACCTTTTAATGGTTAACTAATGACTAACCCCTTCAACCTATTAAATCAAAACTACAAATCCATTATCATGTTAAGATAAAAAAATTACCAATAATAAAAGTCATTTTAATTTTATATTGACTACTATTCTACTACAAAATGAAAAAGTTGTTCAAAATTTCAATGGTAAGCAAGATTGATTTAAGTGATGAAACCCATTTTCCAAAAGAAAATATTGATGAAGCAAATTTATAAAATTTTTAGAATGTTTATCTTATCAATTACCCACATTTATTTAACAAGTTGTATTTACATAATCTTATATTCTTAACCTAGTACAAAAATTGCAAGAATTAGCTTATCAAAATCCCCTTTGGGCAAAGAAGAACAAAATTTTTATTTTCATTCAAAACATCATGATGAAAAAAACTTGCTTTTAATGTTGTGGAAAAAATATTATTCAATATATATCACTAACAATTCTCTACACCTCTCAAAAGCATATAAGTTATTGTGGTGATTGTGAGTAGCATATTTCCTACCATAAATGCTAAACCATTTACATATGTTGGACATATAACCCAACTCAATAATATCTTAGAGGATTCCAACCAAATTGTCGTTAAATTTAGTTTCTATATATTTAACTTGCATGAGGTGTTTCATCAAATAAAATAGGTACTCTAATATCACATTTTTTCCATCATTTACAATATTTAGTGGAAAATCATGACCATATTCCTACATTTAAAGAATATGTTTACATCTTTAAATATATGTAAATATATATTTTTACTTTAAATATATGTAAATATATATTAAAAACATTAAGTTTACACTTGAAACAATAAGTAAATAATTAAATATATGTTCTTTTCTAATGTACCAAATACTTAAATAACATAATAATAAACGAGAATAAAGTTAATGCACACCAAGTATTAGTGGGAATTATAGTTTCCAAGGAATTATAGTTTCCAAGTAGATAAGAGATATCATTTATACAATAACGAACTCCTCCAAATAGTGGTCCACGCAAGATCTCCTAGGTTTTAAATAAGTCATAATATTCATGAATACCTTAGTTAAGTGATGTGATTCTTCTTTTACATCTCCCAATAGATATGGAATTAAACCATAGTTTTATTGATTCTTTACAACACTCTTACTCGTCCCTATTGCTGTAGCAATCTCCATGCTCTTGAACTTAAGGTACTAAGCAACATAATTTAATTTAAACCATAGTAGCATACTTTGGTTTTATTGGTATTTTGTGTAAGGAAATTTTGAATAAATTCAATTGAATAATTGATGTATGTGTAATAAGAATAAATATGTGCTAATTTTGAAAATTGATTTTAAAAAACCAAATTCTAATTATTCAAACACTCTAAAATAAATACTTTTCAATTTCATACATCTCAATTCAATTTTATAAAAATAAAAATATGGCAAAGATAATAAATATGCAAATATAATTTAGCAACATTAGATTTATTCTCACTTTGATTCTTTACATGCAAATACAACTAGCAAGAAACCATAAGCTGCCAAAACCACTTACATCCTTGCTCATTATTGATTCAATGTTATCCGTAACAAAATTTAAACATTAATTAATTAATTCCAAATTTAAGTAGTGGTAAATACTTGTTTACTTTGTTCTTATAATAATTAATAACTAAGAGTTTTCTCACTAATTGCATTATATTTTTGTTTTATTCAAGAGTAATTTTGGTTATATAAAATATGTTTTTTTTTAAATGATTTTTTTTAAGTTTAAAATTGAATGATTGATATTTAATATTTAATTAAAAATATTGTATATATTTAATAGTGCACAATGTTTTCAAACAAAGTTGACTTTTAGCCATGTACCAGTCAATTTGAGTGCAGAATAATTGCAATAATTAGAAACATAGGTACTCATCGTTTCCACAGACTGGCACCATGGACCATCATTCCACAGACTGGCACCATGGAATGATGGACCATCACTCGTCCATGGTGCCAGGGTTTTTCAAATCCAGTGGAAAATTATAATTATATGTATATGGTTGTTTTTTTGGAAGAGTACAAAACCTGTCCTGTCTCAATGATTTAATTTTGTGATTAAATTAGGTAGAGCCATACCAAATCTGGAGATAATTGAGGCTGGGTCTGTGTCGCGCTATGGGGGAATACGGATTGAATCGGTGTAATGGCAATCAGATTTTGAAAAAATATTAAGTAAACTTCCGGTATTTGATTGATCAAACCCATGAGTAAACACCGATCTGAATGGTCATTAAAAATATCTAGGTATGAAATTTAGGTGAAAATAAGAGTATCAATTAAATACATCATGTATGTCAGGTATTTGATAAATCAAACCGATTTTATTCGATTCTTAGTTACACCAAATTGTCTGTCAAAATTCATCATGCTTTCCCGAAGGACTAATGAGATGTGAATATGGAGGAAAATTAAAACATATTTGAAATAAATGAAACGAAATCGAGACTGTAAAATTCTTCAGGTGTGAAACTTAAATTACAATATAAATTAGAATTTAGTCTATTAAATTATTTTTTGTTAAATATTTAGAAAATTTCCAATTTTTAAATAGTGATTTAAAAGTGGAGATAATGTAGTGCTAAATTTTATAATACAAAAATGGAGTTTTGTAATTAGCACAACCACTTAACTTAGGGTGGGTGGAGACCAATAGGCCATAAGTGTCACAAATAAGTAATAAGTTATATCTTACTTAGTGTGTGCAAGGAAGCCCCTTACCCATGAATTACTAGCTAAGATTATCTATGTATTAACTATGAGTTATCCCTGCATCAACTAACATTCTAGTGCAATCTAAGAAAAGCATAGATGCTAGTCTACTCCAAATTCTGTTAAATTTATGACAACTAATTAAACTAAAATGGTTTCTCAACCGTAATTGTTGGTTGATTAGGAGTTACTGTAACCGGTGGCAGTTCTTCCGTTAATGTAACTTCTTGACTAAATGTATTTAAATGTATTTGGAGAGGAGCAAGGAGAGTGAATGAGATGTGCTGATGATATGCTTGATTGTAATCTTCATTGTTGAAAGGAATAAGACATCAATACTTTGCCGAGGTAGATGTTTCCCCAAATTGGGGTTTTACCACGTTAAAATCCTGTGTAATATCTGAGTGCATTTTGTCCATTATTGTTTTTAATCAATGTTATATTCAGACTCAAATATCAACAAGTCGTATCAGAGCCGTGACCTGGAGATTGTGAGAAATTGTGAGCTATGCCTAGAACCGACTGCTGAGACGTGTTGGTGCTATGAAGAAACCAGTGGAGAACATTGCCGAAGGAGAAGGTTGACAGTCATAGCAAGTGCTGGAAGGTGTTGCTGAAGAAACCAACATGAGGTGAATCGTGTTGTGTTTGCTGCTGCCAAGCGTGAAGGAGTTTCTCTGTCAGGAGGAGTTTTCTCTAACTGCAAATTATCTCTGCTCACCGTGTGTGAAATCGCAGCCTGCGTGGAGGAGTAGTGAGTAGCTTGCGTGAAGTATTTGCATGGAGTAGTGAGCAGCCTGCGTGGAGTAGTGAAATGTTTTGTGCAGCCTGAAAAGAGTATCGACGTGAAGCATTTAGAAGAGTGGTAATTTTTTTTTTTAAATTGCTTCATATATATATATATTTTTTCTAAAATAAAAAAATAATCAGTAGTGAAGATTTGTGGGAACCTTTATTAAGGGTTTGAATATATATTTAAAAAAAAAAATTGAAAGTTTGGAATAAAAACGGATCATTAAATCTCTGGAGTAGTATTTTTTGAAAGTCTGACGCTTAACATTGTAATGGCAAAAATGTCTAGTTCAAAATTTGAGATTGAAAAATTTAGCAATAAGAATAACTTTGAGTTGTGGAAACTAAAGATGCGAGATTTTTTAGTTCAACAGGGGTTGTAGAAGGCCTTAGATGGAAAAAGGAAAAGACTCGTAATTATGTCAGATGATGATTGGGAGGATTTGGATGCAAGAGCACTTAGCACAATTTGGTTATGTCTTGCAGATGATGTCTTGTTTAACATTGCTGCAGAAAAATCAGTAGCAAGTTTGTGGAATAGATTAGAAAACCTGTATATGACCAAATCTGTAACAAATATAATTTATTTAAAAAGACAGTTATATGGTATGAAGATGAAAGAAGGAACAAAGATTGTAGATCATTTAAATGTATTTAATAATCTTATTTGCCAATTGAATAGTATGGACGTTCACATTGAGGATGAAGATAAGGCTGCAAACCTATTATGCACTTTACCTGAGTCTTGGGGTCATGTCGTATCTTCTATTAGTCTTAGTACATCTGACACTTTGGAATTTGACACTGTAATTGGAGCACTGTTCTCTGAGGAATTAAGAAATAAGGCTAATATTGAGTCCTCTACACCTGAAGCTTTGTATGTTAGAGGTCGTTCCAATGAAAAAGGAGAAAAGTCAAGAGGAACTTCCAGATCTAAGTCAAAGGGCAGAAAGAGCAAACTCAAATGTTGGTACTGCAACAAGACTGGTCATCTCAAGAAAGACTGTTGGAAAAGAAAAGAATCTAATGACTCCAAGTCTGAGGCAAATTCAGTTAAGTCTGATTCAAGTATGATTGATGAGGTGTTATCCATTTGTAGTGTTTCGGGATATAATGAAGAATGGTTGTTAGATTATGGTGCTTCGCACCATGTATGTCCTCATAAAGAATGGTTTTCTTCTTATCAAGCAGTTAATGATGGTTGTGTTCTTTTAGGAGATAATTCTCCATGTAAGACTCTTGGATTTGGAAATATAAAAATTAAAATGTTTGATGGAGTGATAAGAACACTTACGGATGTAAGGCATGTACCTGAGTTAAAGAAAAAATTAATCTCATTAGGAGTTTTGGATTTTAGTGGTCATAAGTTTACAGGTTTAAATGGAATATTAAAAGTATCTAAGGGTGCTTTAGTGGTCATGAAGGCACAAAGAGTAGGAAACCTTTACAAATTGATTGGAAAAACTCAAACTAATGATACAACATTAATATCTGAAGGGGTGTCAGGATTCAGTAAGTTATGGCATCAGCGACTTGGTCATATGAGTGAGAAAGGAGTTCAAATATTAATGAATCGAAAACTGCTTCCAAACTTAAAGACTTTGAATTTGATGTTTTGTAAACATTGTATATTTGGAAAACAGTGTAGACAAAAGTTCAATGCAGGGAGTCATGTTAGTAAAGGTATTCTTGATTACATTCATTCGGATCTGTGGGGTCCATCCCCTACTATTTCTTATGGAAGAGCATCATATTACGTATTGTTTATATATGATTTTTCAAGGAAAGTTTGGGTCTATATTTTGAAAAGGAAAGATGATGTGTTTGATACATTCAAACAATTTAAAGTTATGGTGGAGAAAAGAACAGGCATGACAATTAAATGTTTGAGGACGGATAATGGAGGTGAGTTTACTTCTTTGGAGTTTGAGAAGTATTGCAAAGATTAAGGGATCGTAAGACATAAGACAAATGTTTACACTCCTCAGCAAAATGGCATTGCAGAGCGTATGAACAAGACTCTTCTAGAGAGAGCAAGGAGCATACTCAGCAATGCTAATTTGAGTCAAGAGTTGTGGGTAGAAGCAGTTTCAACTGCTTGTTATCTAATAAATCGGTCACCTTCCATGGCAATAAATTGTAAAATTCTGGAAGAGGTATGGACTGGTAATCCTTGTTGTGATTATTTGAATTTAAATTTTTTTGGTTGTGAAGCCTATGCTCTTACTCCTAAAAATCAGCGTTCTAAGTTAGATCCTGAGTCAAAGAAATGCATCTTTGTTGGCTATGATGATGTAACAAAAGGATATAGGTTGTGGGATCCTACTGCTCGAAAAATTGTCATTAGCAGAGATGTAATTTTTTATGAATCTTCTCTTCTTAAATCAGAAAATATAAAAGTTGATGTGGAACAGGAACATGTACTATCAAAACAGCTAGTTCAATTGGAGAACCAATTTTCGCATGACTCAAAGGAACAAGAAGAAGTTTCTGGTGAAAATGAAGTCATAGAAGATGAAGAAATTCAAGAAGATGTGGAAATCCCACAACCTACACCAAGAAGATTGACAAGGGAGAGAAAGCCTCCTAAGAGGTATACTGATTTTGTCTCATCTGTTGCTTTGTTTACTAATGATGGAGAACCTTCTTGTTTTCAGGAAGTCATTGATTGCATTGAAAATGCTAAGTGGAAGATGGCAATGAAAGAAGAAATGGATTCTTTGGAGAAGAACAAGACATGGAATTTGGTTGAACTCCCTAAAGATAGGAAAGTGGTTGGGTGTAAGTGGGTCTTCAAATTGAAGAAAAGTGTTGACGGTAAGATTGAAAGATACAAAGCTCGATTGGTCGCAAAAGGGTATTCTCAGATGGAAGGTATTGACTATCATGAGATTTTTTCACCTATTGTCAAGCTTGTATCTATTTGCATTGTGTTAGCACTAGTTGCAGTGCTTGATTTGGAGTTAGAGCAACTAGATGTTAAAAAGGCTTTTCTACATGGATATTTGGATGAGGAGATTTTTATGGAACAACCAGAGGGTTATGTGCAACATTGTAAAGGAAAATTAGTTTGCAAGCTCAGGAAATAATTGTATGGCCTGAAACAGTCACCCAGGCAATTGTACAAGAAGTTTGATTCTTTCATGGTGAGCCAAGGTTATACTAGAAGTGAGTATGATCATTGTTTGTACTTCAAAAAGTTAAATGACGTATTCATTATCTTAGTATTGTATGTTGATGATATGCTTATTGTAAGTAAAATTATGGGTGAAATCAGCAAGTTGAAGGCTCAGATGGCTAGGGCATTTGATATGAAGGATCTTGGAGCTGCAAAACAGATTTTGGGTATTGAAATACACAGAGACAGAAGAAATGGTGAGCTCAGTTTTTCACAGGAGAAGTATGTTGAAAAGATACTTGAAAGGTTTGGAATGAACAAGGTAAAACCTGTGAATGTTCCTTTGGCTTCCCATTTTAAGCTTTCTTCAGGTTTATGTCCTAGTAGTGATGAAGAAAAGGATTATATGTCTCATGTCCCATATGCCAATGTAGTAGGATGTTTGATGTATGAAATGGTGTGCACTAGACCTGATATTTCACATGCAATAGGTGTTGTCAGTAAATACATGGCAAATCCAAGAAAGGAACATTGGAATGCAGTGAAATGGGTGCTTCGATACTTAAGAGGTACAAGTGACTATTGTATCACTTTTAATCGAACCAGTGATTCAATATGTGGTTTTGTTTATTCAAATTTTACAGGTGATTTGGACAAGAGAAGGTCTACCTCAGGTTATGTCTTTACTCTTGCAGGTGGAGCTATAAGTTGGATGTCAAAGCTTTAGGAATCAGTTGCTTTATCCACTACAGAGGCTGAGTACATTGCTGCCTCACATGCTTGCAAAGAAGCAATTTGGCTGAAAGGTCTACTTGGAGAAATTGGAAGGTTGCAGAACAGTGTGCCTGTTTTCTGTGATAGCCAAAGTGCTATACATTTGGCTACAAATCATGTTTACCATAGTAATACTAAACATATTGATGTAAAATATCATTTTGTAAGGCAAGCCATTAGTGAAGGTGGAGTAGATCTGAAAAAAAGTTCATACTAAGGAAAATTGTGCAGATATGTTTAGAAAACCAGTAATATTAGAGAAGTTGCGTTGGTGTGTGGCTTCTCTTGGTTTAACAAAGAAGTGATGAATAGTCTCGGCAAAGTATTTGATGATTTGTTTTCAAGGTGGAGATTGTTAAATTTATGACAACTAATTAAACTAAAATGGTTTCTCAACCGTAATTGTTGGTTGATTAGGAGTTACTGTAACCGATGGCAGTTCTTCCGTTAATGTAACTTCTTGACTAAATGTATTTAAATGTATTTGGAGAGGAGCGAGGAGAGTGAATGAGATGTGCGGATGATATGCCTGATTGTAATCTTCATTGTTAAAAGGAATAATACATCAATACTTTGATGAGGTGGATGTTTCCCCAAATTGGGATTTTACCATGTTAAAATCCTGTGTAATATCTAAGTGCATTTTGTCCATTATTGTTTTTAATTAATGTTATATTCAGACTCAAATATCAACAATTTCTACTAGCACAACCACTTGACTTGTGGATGTAGAACACTTATAGGTTATAAGTTTGCTACATGCTATCACTCACAAACCACCAAAAACCAATCCTAAGTTGATTGAAATTTTCTGTTTTACAAAACTAATCCAACATGGATTGAAATTTTGTGGTGCAAAATAACAAAATTAAAATTCATATATATATCTATAAAAATATTTAATGCACCTATATATGGTCAAATAAAAATACCAAATGTTGTAATAAAAAAATTAGCAAAAGCATGATAGATTTAGTTTAAGGTTAAATATTATCTAGGGTTTTGTGTATATAGTGTGAATCACCATAAAATAACAAATACCAAATAAAGTAATAATTAAATAGCAAAAGAACTAGGTATTTAGGAAGATTAGATATTACAAAAAAGGGTTTGTGAATGTCATTTGTTATATATTAATAAAAATTATAATATATATAATAATGTCAAAAATATTATTGAGCTAAGAGGTGCTCTGAGTATGAGGGAAATCTTTTAATGTTTGTCAAGAGGGAGATCTTGTAATGTTTGTCCATCTTGTAACCTTTGTTACTAACAAAATAATAAAGAATAAAAATTTTAATTCCCCCCAAAATAACTGTCTCCACAAAAATAACCTAATGTGGGGGTATGTTGTAATGTTCATACCTAAAAATAAATAAAGAATTAAATATTTAATTATCCACCAAAAAAATGTCAGTAAAAAAAGAAACACGGTATGGGGAGATGTTGTAATGTTCCTACCTAACAAAATAATAAAAAATAAAAAATATTATATGTCGGCCATAAATAATATTAAATATTAATAATAAAAATAGTATATGTCCACCTTAAATAAACAGATGTTTCTTTTAGTTTGAATGAAATCAATGGCTATATTTAGGACACACCAAAGGTGATAGAGGTTTTCACCTCGAAATATTTGATCCCTCTCGGTGCTTGATAGAACCTAGGATTTGGATCTCCCTCATACTGGTTTGTAGAGCGCCTCTCTAGATTTGGATTAGTGACCTTCTTCAATCCTACTATTCTCCATTTATCGTTCAGTTTGATATATACATACAAGTACAATCATGCAGCTTATATATATATAAGTACTATTCTCCAAGAACTTATATTAATATACAAAAATAAGTACAATCATGGATATCATGCAGAAGGTATCAATTGTGTCTAGATACCGAAACAAATGCTTCATGACCATAAAGATATAGAGAAAAGAAACCTTCCCTCGAAGAGGGAAACTAGGTGGAACCAAACAAAATAGTAATAGTCCAAGAGTTAAAAGTTCGAGAGAGAAACATAAAAGAGTAACTATCAAGACATTGGAACTTAAAACATAAGAAACAGAGGAAACTTAAAACAAAGCCTTACGACGTGCTCCAAGGTTCCACGACCACGATGCAGGGCCTATAGAAATATTCTTCATATGCAGACGGAGCGAGAGGAATGTCTAGAGGAGGTTCTTAGTTGGAAGAGGTTCTTCTAGAATGAGATTCTACGATGAGGACGGTCCCCAAAATGCTTCATCTTCATTTCAAAGGAGCGAGAGTCCATTTCTGTTGGAGATTCGACTTTCCTTCACGCTGTTGTTGGAGGTCCTGGCAGTTTGAATCTGAACGAGGCGATGAGGCTGGCTTATCGGAGGAGTGCTCAGAATTTCTAGGAGAAGAATAAGAATGAGCTATGTCCCTCTCTTGGAGCAACTGAGTCAATACATTCTTCGTTTGCCAATAGTGCCCTTGATTTTGTCATAGAGGCGAGGTGGAGTGGTGGTGAGCTATCGCTTCAGCCTCCCAGTCGTCTACAACACGACAGATGCAGAGGTGTGTGAACACCATAACCTGAAGAATAACAATGACTTGAACTAGCATGGCCATGCACCCCCCTGAAGCTGCTTCCTCTGCAAGGCATGGCTTTGAGGTGATGCGACATGGTTATGCAAAGGATCCAAAGCACTAGAATATGGAGAAATCTTATGAGAACATGACTGAGTAACAACGTAGGGATGAGCGGAATGCAACTCTAGATTGCTTAACCATCATAAACCCCCGAAGGGATTAAAAAACACTTGGAAGAGTAATCTTATGCATGGTGTCCCTCTACTTCGAAAAGAACAAGAACACATATGAGCCACTGTATTAGGACAAGGAGGGGATGCCGAGGGGAGGGAAATAAATGGACTCGTAATACCCTGACCATGCGTAACCTTTGAGACACCTACATCCGAGGTATTTTGGTATTTTTATTAGATTAACTGGAGTGGTAGAGTTAGAAATAATTTTTACAAACATAAATTAGTAATTGTTGATAGTATAGAATCATGATGGGTTCTTTACATAGAACAACGTGAAGTCTAATTAATCGTTGATGGGATATAATATATCATAGGTTCTTTACCATCAATTGTGCAAGATTCTATCGCAAAATATGTTCATGGTTTCATCAACTCTAATTCTGTTCAAGGTTCCATATACATTAGTCAAGATTCTACCACCTCATGAATGTATGCATTACTCACCAAATTATTCGTGGTCAATAAATAATTCTTATGATATTCACGGTTCCACAAATATTCTTCAAGGTTCCTCAATTTCACATGATGTTGTATGCCTTGTACATGGTTCCTCCTGCATTATTCATGACGGTTCCATCAAAATTGTCCATGGTTCCATTTACATTTTTCATGGTTCAATAATACAGTTTATCATGAATTTTGTTTAAGGATAGTTGATGGTTCCACCGACTTGCAACCATTATTTACGTTCCACCACTAATTCTCATGGTTCCATAATAGATCTCATAGTTCCATAAACAATGCTCATGTTTCCATAAAAAATGCTCATGGTTTCATAAATAGAGCTCATGGCTCCACCAACAACGCTCATGGTTACATAAATAGAGATCATGGTTCCACCAACAATGTCCATGTATACATTTGAATATTCAACCACCAAATGTGCAAGATTATGCCACCAAACATGTTCATGGCTTCATTAACTCTAACTTTGTTCAAGGTTCCATATGCATTATTTATAATTCCACCACCTGGTGACCATTTATGCATTACTTACCAAATGGTTCATGGTCCATAAATAATGCTTATGATATTTATGATTCCACTAACATTCTTGAGGGTTCCTTAATTGCACATGGTGTTACCGTATGTATTATACATGGTTGCACCGAGAGAAGCAAGGTTCCCTACAACTGAGTGAGGGGGAGATGTTGTAACTTAAAGTAGCATTACCAAAAACAAAAACTAGTTAAAAAGTTCATAAAAAATTATGAAAATTTAAATAAAAAAATCCATGTCCACATATTTAAAATAAAAAATAAAAAATTAAACCTAGCAAGATAAAGATCATATTTCTTGAAGTGTAAATTTTTGTAAAATATTAAAATAAAAAATATTTACACCACAAGAAATTGGATCCCTCTAGGTTCTTCATAGATCCATGTTTAAGATGGATCTATGTTGGTTCTACCCACATTGTTTATGGTTCCATTTACATAATATCTCTATTAAGACTTTTTTTAATTTTTAATTTTTAATTTTTACAAATTATTTTTTTATTAATTAATATTTTCACATTAAAAAAAATCTACATAAACTATGCTTACATTAAAAATATTCACCAAAATTTATATATTATAATAATACATTATAATAACTTTTTTAAATAAATTTTTTGTGTACATATTTTTCTAATTTAAAATTATAACTAGAATTATTAACATAAAAATTATGATATTTAAATATATTAAAAAAAACTTTACATTACCAAAAACTTCACCCAAACAAAAAGCAATTAACATAGTCATATCTTCTTGTAACCAAACAAGTAATGTTTAACCGGAGTATACTATGATTTCCAACAGTGGGCCACATTGAACCTATTTAATTGATGTGTACTAACATCATACATAAACATTATTAATCATCAATGTAATTTATAGAAAACATATTATTTGAAAAGCAAAGCGATTGCATTCATGTTTATGATAGTATCACAAAATATTAAAAGTTGACAGAAAATTATATATATTATTTGAAAACTCACATCAAGGTGAAAACACGAAGTTGGGTAACACTTCCGTGAAAATTGGGTGTCCAAACAACATAGCGAACGTTATTCGGCCGAATAACTATATTTATTCAGCCGAATAATTTATTTATTCGGCCAAATAATTATCATTATTCGACCGAATAACTAATTATTTATTCAGTCGAATAACGTTAACGGTGAACCGTTTAGTTTGATAGAACGCATAGACGGCCAACATTTTTTACAGTCGTTTTAATACTTGTTCGGCTGAACAATTATGCAGCCGAAGAGTTGTTCGGCTGAATAATTATTCAGCTGAATAATGGTTCGGCCGAACAACTATTTGGCCGCATAATTGTTCGGCCGAATAATTATTTCACATAAAAGGCAAGCTACAGCCCCATTTTCATTGTTTTTGCCTGTAGTCATTTGCCTTCATCTTGTCATGTTTCTTCCGTCATCCAATTTTTCTGCTGTTGTCCCTCATCCCTATCCTCATCACCGTTCCTCCTGATGTGGATATACTAGTTTCCTGTCGGCATGGAGGTCTATTCGTGGAGGTCGCTTCGTGATGGACTGTTCGTTGTGGAGGTCTGTTAGGCATGGAGGTCTGTTCGTGGAGGACACATCGTGGTGGTGTTTGTAGTCTTTTCTTGGAGGGTCTGTTCGTGGTCTGGTCTTGCTGTGCTCCCCCGTGTCAAGTAATTTTTTATGAAATTGCTTCTATAATTTGAAATTTTTAATATGTGATTTATCTCTTGTTGTAGTCAATGGAATTTGTTTTTTGTCATAGTATTGCAGAGTTAAAGTTTGCATATGTTATTTGGTATTGTATAAATCTTATAATTTTAATTTTTATTAATATCTATATGTCTATGAAATTTGTCCATGTTAACAGAGTAGATGAACTCTGTCCATGTTAATAGAGTAGATGAACTCTGTCCAAATGGACAGCATCCATTTGGATAAGTTTTTGTTAATTTTAATTATAAATTCTATGTTTTTAGAATTTAATATAATCTATTTTAATTAGAATGAAATATTTTTAACTTAAATTATAGATAATAATTTAAATAAAATGGAAGGAGTTGATGAACTCTGTCCATTTGGACAGAGTTGATCAACACTTGGATGGACAGTTCATGAACTCTGTCCAGATGGACAGAGTTGAAGAAATCTCTCCAAATAGAGAGAGTTCATAAACTCTATCCACATGTGAATAGAGTAAATCAAATTTGTCCAAATAGACAAGACAATGGATTATACTTAGCAAAACGTATTTTAGTAGTTTTAATATAAATCATAAAAAAAACCATTATTACACATAAAACATCAGATTTTTTTATTACTGATCTGTTTTATCTTATGTATTTTTAATCTAAAACATAAAAGAAACATATAACTTGTATAATGCTTATTAGTTACAATTTATACTTACTATTATATTAAGATATTATGAATTTTTATAATATTAATTTAAGTTCATAGGTATAATAAGGAAGATATTTGTATTAAATCTGTCCATGGACAAAGTTCATGAATGAATACTCTGTCCATGGATAAGGTTGATTAACTCTGTTTACATGAAGTGATGAACTTAACCCTATCCATGTCGACAGAGTTGATTAACCCTATCCATGCAGAGTTCATCAACTGTGACTCTGACCAATTTACTTAGTATAAGGGATATTTTTTATGATTTTATGGAATAATGAAAATATTTGTAGTTGACATAAAGAAATGTAGTTTTAATTTCATATTTGATGATATTGGTTTTATTAATTTTAAAAATCTAAAATACATAAAAAACATAGAGATTGCTACATTAATTTTTTATACATCCAACAATAGTGTAGCTATTTTCATTTTAAGAACTTTTAGATAATATTAGGGGCATTTAGGTCTTTAGTAAAAAGGTAGTTTTAAAAATTTAAAACACATAGAAAACACAAAGATTGCTACATTAATTTTTCATACATCCAACAATAGTGTAGCTCTTTTCATTTTAAGAACTATTAGATAATATGAGGGACATCTAGGTAATAGAAACTTAGTTTTTACAGTAGTTAGTTCTTTGAAGTTGAGGCATTAACATGTAGAGTTTGAATATGTTATGAGTTGATATATTAGATAATATTAAGGACATATAGGTCATTATTAAAAAAATAGTTTTTTTAGTGGCTAGGTCTTTGAAGATGAGGAATTAACATGTAGATTTTGAACATGATATGAGTTGATTTGTGTAATCTTGTAGATATCATCTCAAATGAAAATAGATAATAAATTAACTATAATCATTTAAAGAACTATTAGATAATATTAGGGATATCTAGGTTCTTATTGATATCTTAGATTTTATAGTAGCTAGGTTTTTGAAGTTGATTAAAATTAACATGTAGAAATTGATATGAAATTAGATAATAAATTAGCTATAATCATTTAAAGAACTATTAGATAATATTAGGGATATCTAGGTCCTTATTGAAATCTTAGTTTTTATAGTAGATAGGTTTTTGAAGTCGATTAATTAACATGTAGATATTTATATTTTTGTAAATTTGAAGATGTCATATTCAATGGAAAGAGAGAAGCCTTGAGACAGAAGTGTAGGTGGTCATTATATTTTTTGGGAGTTGGTGTCAGAAATGAAAATCAAAGATTATCGTGGTCACCTCTGGATTCAAGCTTATTGTATAGTTCACATTCAATTGATCATTGATGTGGCGATAGTGGTAGAGATGATTTCTCCTTATCATCTATGGTTGCAGTGTCATTGATATAAAGAAGGGTTATTTATCTTTATTTGTAGAAATGGGTCTTGGAGTATTAGGAGTTATAGATATGATTGATCAAATCTATGACTTCTATTACTCCTCAACCCATATCTACAGATCTACACATAAAATTTAGAGGAAGCAAAAGTAGTAATGTTTTTACATGTTTATTCTTCAAGGTATGTAATATTATCCAAATTGTTCTCTGATATATAAGTTTAATTAGTTTAAATAATTTTTGACATATGTAAATTTCTTGTATATATGTTGAAGCTTGGATCTCTTCAATCTTTCGAGGCAAAAGGAAGACTCCATTGGAGGATAGTGGTGGAATTGCAAGTTTAATATTTTATTTTATTTATTTTAATTTAAAATAGTTTAAATAGTTTGTAAGATTTATAAACTATTTTTATACATGTTATAGCTTGGGTCTTCTCCACCCTTTAGAGGCAAAGAGAAGACTCCATTGAATGATAGAGAATTTGAGGTAATTTTGTTAGTAATTGTATTGATCTTCTATATACTAGTTTAATGTTTTAATGTTTTGATTTTAATTTAAAATTGTTTAAATAATTTGTGATATTCATAATATGTTTTTATACATGTTTCAGATTGTTATGAGTTTAAGGGAAGACCCTAGTGGAGGATAGTGATGGACTTCTTTGATTCAGACATCGAAGAGTTTAATTTTAGGATTATATACATGTTCATGAATGTTTTTTTTATTATATACACATGTACATTGAACTTACATGTTCATGACTATTTTTTTTATTATATACATGTACATTGAACTCTAATGTTCATGAATATTTTTTTGGATTATATACACACATACATTGATTTTAGATATATTTTTTGGATTATATACATATATATGTAAAGGTTAGGAATACATTAGGAATGTTAAGAATGAATATGGGGAATGTTAACCTTAAGAATGAAAGCAATCCAATTTGTTACATTGATTTTAGATATTGTTTTTTTGATTATATACATGTATATGTAAAGGTTAGGAATGTTAGGAATGTTAAGAACGAATATAGGGAATGTTGAAGTTAAGAGTTAAGTGAATTAAATTAACTATATAAACATGGAAAATGTTAGGAGTGAATGTGGGAATGGGGATGAGGAATGTTAAGAATGAATGTTAGGAAGTTTAGATAGATACAATTATATGAATGTATGTATTAGTAAATTTATGTATGTTGTTATATGTAACATATTTTTAATGTTGAAAAGTTTAGAATTTTAGGAATGTTAGGAATGTTAGATGCAATTTAATGTTAAGAATCAATGTAAGGAAATGTTAGTAATGTTAGGAAGTTTTGATAGGCGTAAATATATGAATGTATGAGTGAATGTTAGGAATGGTTAGGAATGTTAAGAAGTTTTGATAGGAATATTTTTTATTACTAAAGTAAAATTAGTAACTTGATTCTGAATTCTAATAAATTATAGCTCAATCCATCAATTTTCTAAGGTAACATTAAAACAACTTGATTTTGAATTCTAATATTTGTTTATTACTAAGGTAACATTAGCAACTTGATTCTGAATTTTAATAAATTAAAGTTCAATGACTTCATGATAGCCAATCTTAACATAGAACAAGAAATGATATAGTTAAAAACATCGCAATGGAATTCCGTCCTCAGTTATCCGTTCATGGTCATATTTGGACAGTTTCCATTTTTTATTTTTTAAGGTTTTTTTTTTATATAACTTGTTCTAATTTTATTCAAGATGCACATACTAAATGACTATACTAACAACATATAACATCAGGTTCATAATCTTGAAAGTAGACATAATTTTCAGTCATACAGGTTTGCTGCAAAAAATAGCCTTTTAAAATGATGGATCCTCTTTCGTATGTAAATACATTGTCATTGTAGTCCTCCAATAACTTAATTTTTCCTTCGGTGCATCGCATCAAATAATATTTTACATCTTCGTTGTTGTCTAAAGGTGTAATCACAGCGAAAATATCTCCTGTGCAAATTACAATTGGCGTTGGAGTAAGTGAATTAAATTGACTTTACAAACATAAGGTGATGGACAATATTGAACAATCAACAACATCATTACCTTCTCTAATAAGATCTGAAATTCTATTGCCATCAGATGATATTTTTATTTCTTCTGATTCTAATTCTTCTATGTTTGCTAGTGGCATTTTTCCTTTTGGATTAATATCTGTGTGTTTCCAATGTTTTACGTAGTTGTTTGTTATGTTTTCACAAACTTCTGTAGATTTAAAATTTTCAATGCAAATATGACAAAAACATGTTTTCTTTCTACTGTCAAATGCAAACACGTTTTGGAAGGATTTTGTTTGAATAGAGTGAAGTTCTCTAGTCCCATGTATAGTGCTAGCCTCATATGGTATTGATCTATCTATATATTGGACCCCAACAAGCCAAAAAAACCTACACAATAAATGATAAATCACAAATGAGAACTTTTAATGTTAGTGTACAAATACTTCAATGTTAGTACATACATTTTTTAAAATTGACAATTAATATAAATTAAAAAAATAATGTACATACATGTCCACATCTTTTGATTGTTGACTACAATCATGGATTAGATTTGATTTACACCATTGGACAACCTCTGCAGCTAAATGAAATCGTCTAGAAGAATGGTTCATTTGTCATATTCGAAGTGCTCTCTTTACGCATGATCCTGCACCATCATGTTCACCTTTTCAATGTCTAGTTTCAAAGAAATTCCAGCAATGTTTAATGGTCATTTCTTTATGAAGTCGACATAACCAAAAAAATGATCGTGAAGACTTAAATTGTCCTACACATCCATCCGACCATATCCAATGTTCATTGAATTCAA
Organism: Pseudotsuga menziesii; assembly: GCA_001517045.1. NCBI lineage: Eukaryota > Viridiplantae > Streptophyta > Pinopsida > Pinales > Pinaceae > Pseudotsuga > Pseudotsuga menziesii. The sequence continues at coordinate 57,321 of LPNX011074323.1, read as the reverse complement.
CTTTACGACTTTTTAGAGAATCATAGAAAAAAATTTCAATACAATGTTGAACAAAATGTGTATCATGTGTACGATCATCGCTGATATAAAAGTGATATTATTTAATCACATCTCGATTGTCACACGTGCTTTCAATGCCATCAACATCTTGTTGAGAATGTCTATATAGAACATGGACAAATATCGAAACTTGGTCAGAATGATAGTATTCACTTTGAATCTCTTTTTGTGCAGCAAATGTGTAGTTTTCTGCAAAATCAACTACAGACAAAATTGTTCCAGTTGGAAAATTTTCACGGGAATGTTTGAATTGAATGTATTTCCATCGTGCTCTATGTGAATTCTTGGTGTACTTGTAAATTTCACTTTCAAATTTCTTGAGAAAATCTGTCACACATATTTTATCTTCTCGTAATTCAATTCTTTTGGAATGTGCATCACTAGAACTTGTAGAATAATTGTTGTATTCATATCTTCTCCAATCAACGGTTACATTTGAAAGCGACCGATCATTATAGATAGGGTATTTATTGTGGAATAAAACAAGATTTCCACAACCATGACAATGTTTTCCATTGACACATTTCTTATTATAAAATACTTCATCATGATTTCTCTCACATAGGGTTTGAGATATGAATTCACATACTGTGGGTGGAGGTGGTGAATTTGTCCAAATTGTTTTACCAAATTCAAGAAATGTGTCGTAATATAACTAAAATTGCACATGATAACGGCAACAACATGTGTCACGTATAGTAATAGGTCTAACATACCATGGTTTTTGTTGCACAAATGTAGTGATCGACATATTAATTCCACGATGATCTTCCTTGAATTTATTGAACAATTGTACTTGTGTCATTTCCATTATATGTTTTGGACGAATTTCATATATATTTCGTGATACTCTTTGTTGTATCACATCCCTTGAATTTGGTGAAACTCGAGCATGTTCCAACCAATATTTTTGTACAATATCTTTAACACCTTCTCCCATTCTATCTTTGTAAGGTTGTCTACAAATAATTGCCCAGCAAGCAAGTTCATCATTTTCATCTATTTGCATTCTGAATTTGCTATGTTTCTATAATGTCTTTCTTGAGGTTCCAATTGCTTGTGCTAGTTGTGTTGTCAAACGTTTTTGTCTAGTACTAGCTGAAACATTTGCTGTCTGAATTGCTCTACGTGCAGCACTGGTATCTTTCTTTCTGGATTTTCCAAATTTTTTTATTGCATCACCTATATTTTCTATCACATTATGTTTCAGTTTCGACTCTTTTTTCGCCTTGTGAATACCCAATAATGACGTAGCACCTTCTAACTTCTTGGACACCAATAAACATCTCAAAATTTGCGCTTGTCCTGCTATTGAACAATCCTTGAGAATATCATCATAAATTTTTGTAGCACGATATCGTGCAACATGTATGGGTAATTTTTATCCATATTTGTCGCAATCAATGTCTTCTAACATTTCGTCATCAATGGTGAAAGTACCTATACATCAAATTTAATTTAATTTAACATATGTCCAAAAATACAATTCATTATAAAAAATTAATTTTGAAAATTCATGATATATACATACTAGGTCCAATTTCTGGATCTTGGTTTTGATCTTCAATATTTAACTCATCAACATTAACATGTAAATCACTATTTACATCAACAATGGTCTCTTCAACTTCCATTTGTTCTTCTTGTACCCTATTTTCAATTTCCATTTCATCAACATTGTCATGTAAATATGTTCTTATATCTTCATTTATTTCTTCCGTTTCTACAACCCTCGCTCTTTTGGCTATATTTCTGAGTTTTTGTTTTTCCCTATTAGCATCGTCATCATGTTTACGATCACTTTTTTTTTACGGTTTCTTTTATTGCCCATGATTGCTTAATCTCCTTTTGAAAAACCCTTGGAAAAAAATAAGAACACCTTGTAAAGAAATCTTCTTTGTAAAACAATTGGAAAAAAAAACACTCTTTGAAAAAAAACCTTATTTGAAAAAACAACTTATATAAATATTTTGGAAAAAAAAAACTCATTTGCAAAAATATTTTGCAAATAAACTCTTTGGAAAATACCCATTGCAAAGAACCTACTTTGCAAAATACCTTGGAAAAAGAAACTTTTTGAAAAAAAAAAAACTCTTTGGAAAAAAACCCATTGCAAACAAATAACCTACTTTGGAAAAATACTTTATGAAAAAACTTCTTGCAAATAAATAACTTCTTTTCAAAATTACTTTAGAACACAAAATCTTTGACAAAAATGCCTTGGGAAAAACCTCTTTGAATGTACCCCTAGATTATAAATAAGAGGAAAAATACCTTCTAAAAACTCTTTGGCAAAAGAAATCTCCTCTGAAAACTCCTTCAAAAATACTTTTACTTATACGAAATGAAGAGGTGAGAAAATAATGAGGATCTTTCGTTTTACTTATACGAAATGAAGAGGTGCAAAAATAATGAGTCTTTTTCATTTTACTTATAAGAAATGAAGAGGTGCGAAAATAATGAAGCTCTTTCGTTTTATTTATACAATTATTTTTTCCGGCTAACGAATTTTTTTTTGCACTTAGTTTTCGGCCGAACAACCTTATTTGTAACATCGCCGTTACGGAAAAACATTTTTCGGCCGAATAACCTCTGAAACCTGTAACCTGCACAATTTTCAGGTTTCTCCATTTTCGGAAGGTAAAATGGATGCCTTACACTACAAATTGACTGTCAGACTTGATACCTTTATTTTCGTCATTAAATCTACTTCCGGTAGGTATAGATTTTGTTGTGTATAGGTGAGATCCGATATTTTTATTTTTTTTGTTTCTTAACATGTGTCGAGTTTAGTTTGATCTCTTTCAAAATGCGGTGAAATTAAAAATATATAACTTTAAAAATACACCACCAAAAAAATTGAAACAAATATGGTGCACTTAATTGGAGTGTCTACTTCAAAAGGGTATTCGTAGATTTTTAAGTTTTATAGTCAATTGAAAGAAAAGTAGCGCAACCAAAAACATGTTTAAAACCGACAAGGTTTTCCCATTGATCAAATTCAAAAAAATATTATAATTAGTATATAGATCCGTTGGTTACAAAGTTATAGTCATCGCAATAGTATATTGTGTGTAGATTGTCGTAGCATATTTGTTTTTTGCAAAACATGACTTTAACAATGATTTTACGGGCGCAACCAAACATGACTATTTTTTAGTCCTTTCATTTTATAAGGACACACTACCAAACATTTTCCAAAACGACATATCAAATCTCAATAAAACAAATTCAAAAAATTATGAATAGAAAGCTAACATAATTCTCTAAAAATTTTGTTTTTACTTGAAAGTGAAATTCTAAACGAAAATATCACTTTCGTTCGCCCACAGTTGAAAAACATGAAAAAATCAAATTTATTTTCTCATAAGACCCCCCAAAATAGACACCCATCTTCATGGATTCACCCATCATCTAACTTAGTTGTTCTGGTTGTCTTTTTAGAAAATCTTATATATATATTATTTGAAAACTCATATCATCTTTAACTTTAGTTTTGGTTGTCTTTTTAGATAAAAAGATCGATTTAGTAAAATTGAGAGATAGTTGACATGAAATTATTTTAGGTCATTCAAAGGCACCGACAACCACACTTTTTTCATAAATTATTTTAGGTTATTCAATGGCACTAACAACCACACTTTCATGTGAATATATTAGTAATATATTTGATACAACTCGTTGTTACGTCGATAGGGGTATATATGTTAGAATTTTGGGGTGGACTACCATCTATGCTTTTTCATCTACCAACGAGAATGAGACAAGTGTACTGTCCAGATTGATTCTATGGTAGTCATCCAAGACTAAACAAGAATGACACAAGTGTACTGTCCAGATTGATTATATGAGTGCAGGCCAAAATTAATAATTAATAATTTCAAAAATAAAATAAAATTAATTAACATGTGATAAGTAGAGTTAGTGATAGTTGTAAAAATTAAAATTATTCTTCAACTATTCGATTATTAGATACAACTGCTAGCTTAACTCCATCGATTATTAGATACAACTATTCGCTTAACACAAATGTGTCTAGAACTATTAGCTTAACTTCAACTCTAATCAAAATTATATTGGATAACTATTAGCTTAACTATTATGTTAACTCCAATGATTCTACAACTATTAGCTTAACTACAACTCTAATTACTTATGGCTTAGTCCAAGTGCATTTGGCATCTAGGAGTCTAGCTAATGTGCAGTCATGTAAGATTCAAAGTCCAAATAAAATAGTTCGAACTCTTAATAAATTCCTTTGAACTCATGTGATAACTGTACTTAGTGGCATGGTATTGTGCAACTCATGTGACACTCGAACTCCACCTACCAATTGGGATTCCACTTAATGTGCATAAGGCTTAGTCGAACTCCATTTGGAAGCTAGAAGTCACGATAACTCATATCTCTTTTATTAACTACAATAGATTTATATTAGCTTAACTATTAGATACAACTATTAGCTTAACTCCAATGATTCTACAACTATTAGCTTAACTTCAACTCTAATTACTTACGGCTTAGTCCAACTGCATTTGGAATCTAGGAGTCTAGCTAATGTGCAATCATGTAAGAGTCAAACTCCTAATAAAATAGTTTGAACTCCTAATAAATTCCTCTGAACTCATGTGATAACTACATTTAGTAGCATGGTATTGTGCAACTCATGTGACACTCAAACTCCACCTACCAACTGGGAGTTTAGTTAATGTGCATAAGGCTTAGTCAGGATAACTCAGGATAAAAAATAGCTCATGTGATAACTAAACTTAATGGCATGGTAATGTGTAGTCCATGTGACAATTGAACTCCATCTAGCAGCTCGAAGTCGAGTTAATTTGTCAAACTGCATTTTACAGTTGGGAGTTGAAGTAAAGTGCAGTTCGTGTGATAGTATAATTCCTAATAAAATCCTAATAAATTCCTCTTAACTCATGTGATAACTACACTTAGTGGCATGGCAATGTGCAACTGATTTGACACTCGAACTCCACCTACCAATTGGGAGTCTAGTTAATGTGCATAAGGCTTAGTCCAACACCATTTGGAAGCTAGAAGTCAGGATAACTCAAAGCTCTTTGATTAACTACAATAGATTTATAATAACTTTTAAATTAACTATTAAATACAACTATTAGACTCCAACATGATGATACAACTATGAGCTTAACAACCACAACTTAAGTGGTTTTTATGTTAGATTAACTATTAGATACAAGTAATTGACACATTCTTTAGGAAAAAAATCTATAACTATTAGGTTAAGTCCAATGATGATACAACTTTAGTCTTTAACTTAACTTCAACTCCAATCACAAATTTTAATTGAACTGCAATGGTTGATATATTAACTTTTAAATTAACTATTAAATACAATTATTAGTTTAAATCCAATGATTCTACAACTATTAGCTTAACTTTAACTCTAATCGCAATTATATTGGATAACTATTAGATTAACTCCAATCATGATACAACTATTAAATTAACTTCACTGGTGGTGATATATTCCTCTCGGCGTATTCCAAACATATTAATCTTATTAATATGGTTGTTGCTAGTTATATGATACCAGATATAACTATGATACCAGATAAGAACCTAAACAAAGGGATTATTATATGTTATCAATTGCATGCATGTATAAAACTAAAATACCATGCACATTTACACCATTTTCGTTATCCTACTTAACAATAGAGTTTTGAATATCGCGTGAGATAATGGATCTATCCTGCACAGGAAATCGCTGAAACCCTAATTATCATTGTTAGAAATCTCTGAGCAAAATATGACTTTCTAGAAAAGACGACATCCTTCCATACAAAGTGGCAAATCAAGTAGGTAACATATTTAACCTTTGTGTGACACTAATTTTCTGTAAAAGATGCATATAAAGTGAGAATCCGGATGCCCCATTTGCTGGATAATCTAACAATGCAAAGCAGTGTCTCGATGCCACTTGCATGTTTTTTCTCTTTTTAGCATATGCTTTCAAATTAACTCCGCCCGCAGCCTTTGAACGTAAATGTTGTCCTCTGTGTATGGATGTGAAGATTGATCTGCAAAAGTATTATGGGAGAAATCCCTTCTCATTGCAATCCTCATTAGAGGAAATTTCAACTCAAAATGGGCCTTTTAACTCTAATTCAAACTCCATGTCATCATGTGTTAGCCAATGAAATTGCTTTAAATTTGAAATACCGTATAGGTCTTAAACACTTTTTTAATATAAAGTTGGAAATAGGTTTCGTAAAAAAAGCTACTTTTTTTGTTTGTATTTTCGACATATCTCCCCGTGTTTTTACTCAAATTTTGATCGGGAGAGCTCGTTGGATGCAAAATTAAATTCCTCATCCAACGAGTACCCACTTGGCATACTTTTGACGGACCCTGCTACCCCAAAAACAAGAAATACCTCAAAAAACGTGATGATGATGTCATCATTACTTTTTTTTCACGTATTTCTTGTTTTTAGGGTAGAGGGGTCCATCAAAAGTATGCCAAGTGGGTACTTGTTGGATACGAAATTTAATTCCAGATCCAATCAGCTCTCCTGATCGAAATTTGAGTAAAAACACGGGGTGATATGTTGAAAATACAAACAAAAAATAGTTTTTTTCTTTTCTTCCTCCAAAATTAATGAATATTATTTTAACTATTATTTTATTAATTTTTTTTTAGGATGCTCATTTTGAGTTGAAATTTCCTCTAATGTCCCAAGAATCCCAACCATGGAATTGTTTGAAAACCCATGTCCATGTCTGCATTGCGTTGAATTGTAGAGATATTATTGCTTGCTTGATGAATTCGTGAGAGAGGAAGAGAATCCAAATCAGCCCAAACCAGGCATGGCAATCGCAGTTACAATTGGCAAGCGCGATCCCATGTTTTGAAATAGACAACACAAGTAGCAGCACCAGACAGCACAACTAGCAGCACACACAAACAATTGCATAAAAACATTCGTGGGGACGACAACATCACCCAAAATTTTGAAATGAATGGAGTCAGAGGGAAATGTATCAAAAATGTTTGAATTTGAATTTGAATTGAGCACCATTTGAAAGAACCGTCCCATCCTTATAATGACATAGTGATGTCAACGATCCTTGAAATCAACCAAACAACGGAGGCGTTTAATGGATGTCGAAATCAGAGATATGGAAGCAGGCCTGGAAATTGACGGCTTGACGACTATTTGGAGGTTTTTTTATTTTTTAAAAGTATTTGATCCTAAATAATTTTTTTAAATGTCAATAACTATGTTCATGTAAAATTATAAAAAGTAGATTTGACTTCTTGCCAATGAAATGAATGGTCATAAATGATAATAGTTAATGGTAGCTAGATCTCTATGTAAAGTTACAAATTAATATATTGTGAAAATTGAAATAATTATCAAATCAAATTGCAAACAACTCGTTACAAATTAATTTTTGTAATATGAAGTTTGAGGTGTACTAATTTTGCAACTGTTTAAAAGAGACTTGTCTACTTTACATACAAATGCCTCATTAAACTACTTAGGCTTTTATTTCACACACAAATTGTCTGTAAAAAGCCAGTGCACAAGGAAGAGGGGTCACACTAGAGTGTATGATTCCAACATGGAAATTGTGTTCTCCTAAGGAGTGAGTGCCAGTCTACAACCCTGTAGTGTACATGGAGGAGGAGTAGTTTCAACTCTTCAAGTAAGCTAGTGGATTACTCAGCATGCTATTGTAAAATTAACATATAGAAATGTAAAAAAGATTGACACTGGTAAATATAAGTAAAACATAAAATAAAAGGTATAAAAAATAGAAAACAATTTTAATTAATAAGAGGAAAAAATGTGAAATTCCAAGCATGTATGGAAGCACAATGCCAGAAAAGAACATAACATGGATAAGCCATGGATGTAGGATTCAAATTTGAAGCCTTCAGAGCCCTTCAAAGGCCATTTTAAACGTCATAAAAGGCTACAAGGAATTTTACCATGCAAAAAAAAATTAGTTTCATTTCCAACACTTCTATAATGAAATTGAGTAAGCCTCGGTAAATTTGCAATAGAAGGGTAGCTACAAAATTTGCCTATCCAGGGATTCAGTGGACTATGGGAGAGTTGGGACGCAGAGTCTTCCCAAGTGCCCTTGAATATTCGGATCATGGATGAGGATCTTAGTCCCAATCGACATGGACCATGGTGGGCTACTAGGATTCCTAGTGCCAAGTGTTGATGTATATGTAACTTCAGAATGTATTATTCTATGTATCTTATGTATTGTAACCCGATGTTTATTCCA
>LPNX011074323.1:4062-48777 GCA_001517045.1 Pseudotsuga menziesii | reverse complement strand
TTAGAGGAAGTTGCGGGGTTTTCTCCATTTATGGTTTCCCCGATCAAAACTCTTTGTGTCTCTTGTCTCTTGTGATGTGCTTATGTTATTGCTGTACTTGTTCTTCTCTCAGTGAAAAGATCCAAACATAATGCTAGCTTAAATGTTGAAAAACTAACATGGTATCAGAGCTAACCTGAGAAGAAGACATTGTGCAGCTATAGGAACTAGGGATTCCTATTTTGTGGATCTTCCTCCACATATTTTCATCAAAATTATTCTAGGATGACTCTCCATTGAAGGGTGCATCTTTCTGTCGATGCGGAATTCAATTTCAAGCACTTTCACTTTCGATGTGGAAATTAGGGCTTTCTACAGAAGAGGAATTTTTGAGTGAGACCAGCATAGGATTTTTCTCTTCATCAAAACCGAAGTTTAGAGACCTGGATCAAGAAATTTGGTTGGGTGAAACTCCGGAAAAGTCAAACCCTAGTTTGACCCTGAGCTAGGAGAAACCCTAAATACTAAAACTGCTAAGTTTTGGTACAGTCACTATATTCCAATATTTGCAAAGTCTCAGAAGCTAAAAATTGCAGGGGAAAAATATAAAATCCTGATGAACACTGTATCCAAAAATCAGCCTCCGATTCGCTATATTCTGGGAGATAAGATCTCTCAAAGTTAGGGTTTCAGCCTCTTCCAGAAATCATCCATAAACAGGACACCTGGAGAGAATTGCAATATATTGGGATATAGAGGTCCAAATTGAATTTATAAAGATGTTACAAAAAGGGCACAGACTGTACTTTCATTGGTATGAATATTAGACTCAGAAGATGAACCAGTGACACGTGGCATTCTGTACAACTTCACTGTTCTGAACAGTCCTGTAACAGGTCACCTTGGGAAATGGCTCATAAATCCCAAATGGTGAAACCAATTCTAATGAACCATAAGGTTTTGGATCAGGGACATGCCAAGTTACCTTATTATGAAATTTCAGACACAGAGGAGCCGTAATTTCGGAGATATCATAGAAACAGTAACATGAATGTCTGCAGAAGAAATTGAAAATTAGGGCTTCCTGTTCCAGGAGCTTCCCTCCACTATTTTTAGAAAAGGAGTACATTGGACAGATCCATTTGAAGAGATCTATCTGTCTATCTAATTAGTTTTGAAAAATTCCAAGTTTTGAAAATTAGGGTTTCTGTGACAAACCCTAGATCAGCAAACTCCGGGACAAGGACAGACACCTCAAATCGGTAAGATCTAATCCTTTGCTATTTCCATTTGAGGTTCTCATTTCAATATGATATATCACATCAGCTTGGTGACAAGCTTGGGGAAGTTGACAACTTCCAAGCCTGGAAGTATATGATCTCTTTGAAGAAAATGGATTCGACACCTACATGAGTATAGAGGTTCCAGTTTCAGAGGGAGACGAGGTTAGAAGCCTTTCACAAGAAGAACTTGGTCAAGGCCAAAGAAGACATCATGCTCATGCTGCAGAGGATGATGAACCATCCAGAAAGAGATCCGGATATGAAAGTGAATATTCTTCAAGCGAGGATGAATATGTTCTGATATCAGATCTCACAGGTAACATTACTCATGGATGTGATTATTGGCTTATAGACAGTGAGGCTTCCAAACATATGACGGGATTCAAGGAATCCTTTGTAAGACTGTCAGAACATGAATCACCTCACAAGGTGAAACTAGGAGATGACTACCAATATTGGGGAATCTTCATACAAGCTAGACTCTGGTAAGTCTCTAACAATGAAAGAAGTATTGTTTGTTCCAGGACTCAAGAAGAACCTTCTTTCCATTTTAGCATTGATGCAAAAGGAATGCGGGTTGCATTCATCGATGGTCAAGTCATCATGTGGCCAAAAGGAAAGACTATCGATGATGCGGTAGTGATTGGAGAACAATAAGGAGGCTTGTACAAATTGAAGGGCCATCCAGAACAAGCCTTGATCCATGACATAGTAGAGCCAAATGAGATTTGGCATAGAAGGCTTGCACATGTGAATTACAAAGCACCACCTATTGCAAGAAAAGCTGTTGAAGGTCTTCCAGAATTTCAAGCTATTTAAAGGGAAGAACAAAAATCAGAATATGACCTAAAGAAACCAGTTGAAGAATGTGAAGATCCAGAATGCAGAGACCATGCAGTCATAAGAGTCTTTCAAATCAAGAACAACTTGAACCGGTGCAGAAGTGGTGATGGCCACCTTGAATGGTCTCCCAGGATCGTGGAATTCATTCATTCAAGGAATGTGTTCCAGAAGGAAGTGATTACATTTCAGCAGACTTCAAGAAGAAGAAGAAGCTCGATTCATGAGAAGAGAAGGGAAGATGGAAGAAACTGAAGATCAAGCTCTCATCATCCAAAGAAGATCCCTCAAGAATATGAAGAACTCAAATCTTGAAGAACTTCTTATCCACCTTAGCATTTGGATAAGAAACGATGCTATCATGAATGAAGAAGACGATGAAGCTGAAGGCTCAAGAAGGAGTATACCCACGAAACAAATAAAGATAAGTATTCAATTGTCATTTCATGATATTGTTTTGCTATGCATTTGTTTATATTCAGTTATTGTATTATGCATGATAGGATGTTTGCATTAACGACAGTATACTACTAATATGCATGTGACGGGTAAGTAGCTCATGGTGCTATACAAATTCTCCATTGCTACTTATGTAGAATGAAACCTCTTTGCTGACATATTGGATTAGTGCACAATCTCAATGTTGTCCTGGTAGAGATGGAAGGCATCTAGAAACTTTCAGTGAGATATGGATGAATGTTGTATTGGTTAAAGTAGTTGCATGATCATATATTTATGCATAAGAACTTGCTAGTATAAATATTCTTTATGAAATGTTTCTAGCCATACAATTGCATTTGACTTGTAGGAAAGACCACATACATAATCTCCTACAAGCAAAGAAGAATGAAGACTTGTTCCGAAGAACAAGTGACGACAGTTCAAAGACAAAGAATAATATGACGAGTGCAGTGACATCATTGATGCAGAACCTTCCAGCCACCAAGAAGAAAGGGAAGACCAGTTCAAGAAGAATGATGTCAGGGTGCAGTATCGAGACCTGAAGAGAAGTTCATAGTTCCATCATGCAGTAGATGGAAACATCGTGGGATACAAAGCAAGATTCGTAGCACGAGCCTTCTCACGAAAAGAAGGCCTAGACTACGAAGAGACATTTGCAGCCAGTAAGAGTTTAAACACACACATGATGAGCCCGATGAAGATCTTAACCTTTGCTACAAGGTTGAAGATGTAAGTCTATACACTAGATGGTCACATAGAATATTAGTAGCATAGGAAGCTACTTGTCACTCTAGTACAGAATGTTTTCAGTGCATAGAGCACAGAAGACAGAGGGAGTATGATGCTCTGCTTCAGAGGGAGTGACTACAGAATATATTGAGGTTCAACATGGTACGACAAGATGGGAAGATTACTGATGACTCTAGGCTTTACTAAGAGTAAAGAGGATTCCAACCTTTGCTTCAAGGTTGAAGATGGAAGACCAGTGATACTCCTGTTATGTGTCGATGCACTATTGTTCTAGGTATGGAGGTGTGGCAGAGTGTAGATGGAATATTCTTTGGACAAAGGAAGTATGCAGTAGAGATCCTGAAGAGGTTCAGTATGATGGACTGCATGACCACACCTATGGCATCGAACATGAAGCTATTAAGTGATGCTTCATCAGAGACGGTTGATGCTACGATGTATCGTCAGATGATTGGGTCCTTGATGTACCTAAGACTAGATACTTGCCTTGCTGTGAACACATTGAGACATGTTCACCTGATGGTTACAAAGCATGCAGGGGTACAATTGATTATGGACTCAAGTACAATGTGAATCAGAAGATTAACCTGGAAGGTTATGTTGATTCAGATTGGGCAGGCAATGCCATCGACAGGAAGAGTACTTCTGGATGTTGCTTCAGTATGGGATCAGGTGTGATCTCTTGGTTTAGTAAGAAGCAATCCTGTGTGGCACTGAGTACAGCTGAAGCAGAGTATGTCGCAGCATGTTTAGCTAGTTGTGAGGCAGTATGTCTATGGAAGCTACTGTGTGATATATTTGATCTCCAGTTGGATGCTACTTGTATACATTGTGACAACCAGAGTTGCATGAAGTTGTCAGAGAATCCAGTGTTCCATGACAAGTCGAAGCATATCGAGGTCAAGTATCACTATATCAGGGATATGGTGTAGAGAGGAGCAGTGAAGCTCCAGTATGTTACGACGGAGGAACAGATAGCTGATGTATTGACGAATCCATTGGCTAGGCTGAAGTTCGAGTACTTCAGAGAGAGACTTGGTGTTCTCCAGATCGAGGTTCCTTCCAAGAGAAAGTGATGAGACCCATAGCCATTCTGACATGGTGAGAGGATTGGTTCCTTCCATGGTCAGTTGTAAGGGCTGAGCCATTCTGTCATGGTGAGAGGATTCAGTTCCTTCCATGTCAGATATGAGTGCTAGAGATCCAAAGCCATTCTGACGAGCAGGTCAGATGTAAGGGCTGATCCATTCTGTCATGGTGAGAGGATTCAGTTCCTTCCATGTCAGATATGAATGCTGACTGCCATTCTGGGAATGGAGGCACCTGGTCAGTTACCAGGAACACTTAGTCAGGGACTGAGAGAGCCATTCTAACGAGTAGGTCAGATGTAAGGGCTGAGCCATTCCGGTCATGGCTAAAGGATTAAGTTCCTCCCATGACAGATGTGAGTGCTGGCCATTCTGTCGAGTAGGATAGATGTAAGGGAAACTGCCACTCTCTAGGAGAGTGGAGGCACCTGGTCAGTTACCAGGTAGCTCAGTCTGGGACTGGGGGCCATTCTGATGAGGGTGCAGGATTCATTTCCTGCCAAGTCAGATGTGAGTGCATGCCCTTCTGACGAGTAGGTCAGATGTAAGTGCAAAAATCTTTCTTCATTGTGGCGGATGTGGTTCTAGCCTGGGTGAAAAGAACAGATTTCTTTCATCATTGTGGCAGATGTGGTTCCAGCCTGGTTGAAACTCTTCCATCATTGTGGCGGATGTGGTTCCAGCCTGGATGGATGTGATGCCCTTCTGATGAGTAGGTCAGATGTAAGTGCAGAGCCATTTCACAGATGGTAGTTGTTGTTCCTACCACGCTGGTGAATGTGAGTGCTGGGCCTTTCTGATGTGATTGTAGTTTACTACATGATCAGATGTGAGTGTTGGGCGTGCCTTTCTGATGAGCAGGTCAGATGTAAGTGCTGGGCGAAGACCTACCTGGTGGCTAGGCCTACAACCAGCATGAAAAAGGGCTGGCTCTGTAGAACTTCCTATGACGAGATAGTACACACATGATGATGAACAGAGGAGATCCAGATCGAGCTATGATCCAGATCCAGTTATGATGACTCCGAGAGATCCAGATCGAGAGATGATCCAGATCCAGCAGTGATGATCCAGATCCAGATCCAGATCGAATGATGATCCAAATCCAGTCCAGTGATGATGATCCAGATCGAGTAATGATCCAGATCCAGTGATGATGTTCTATGATGATCCGGATCGAGTGATGATCCAGATCCAGTTCTATGACAATCCAGATCAAGAGATGATCCAGATCCATATGACTTGAAGATGAAGATGACTTGAAGATGAAGATGACTTCAAGACGAAGATGATCCAGTTGATACAAAGAAGAAGACCAGTGCTGAAAATCGTGTCGAAAGAATACCTTCCTAGTTAAGAGGGAGTGTTGATGTATATGTAACTTCAGAATGTATTCTTCTATGTATCTTATGTATTGTAACCCGATGTTTATTTCGGGATGTTTCTATTATGTATTTGAGTCATGTTGTCATGCCTCGATGTTCCGATCGGGAGGATTAATAATGTAAACAAGTCTTGTCAAGTCATTAGGTAAGTCCCCACAGTTTCGGGGCACTTGAGTTATTATACACTAATTAAGGTGTAGGCTCGAGTAGTAATTGTTAGGTTGAGCCTACGTGTGAAAATGCAATTCAAGTGAATGGATGAATATAAATAGAGAGTGAGAGTCTCTCTATTTATCACTTGTGAAATACATCACTTTCTCTCTCAAGTGTGGCGCACTAGTGGAGAAGGAAATATACTGGGACAAGAAGACTACTGCTGTTGGAGTGCATCTTTCTGTTTTGGGGTTTTACATCTTGTGGTGATACTATCTTAGAGGAATTTGCGGGGTTTTCTCCATTTATGGCTTCCCCGATCAAAACTCTTTGTGTCTCTTGTCTCTTGTGATGTGCTTATGTTATTGCTGTGCTTGTTATTCTCTCAGTGAAAAGATCCTAACATAATGCTAGCTTAAATGTTGAAAAACTAACAGCAAGTTCAAGTCCGTGAGTTAATATTGTGACTCACGATTCGATGTTAACTTTCAAAGCATTTAATGGCATTAGCATGCATTACTGATTCACCAACTTCATTAAATATTTGTATAAGATGATGCCACCTGCCAACTTGATTTTCCATCTGTCATCTTATTTTTCACTGAGTCACGTGATCTCACAACTTACAAGTCACATGAGTATTTGAGTATATGATGTGAAATTAAATACTCATATGAGTCATATCTATGGATGGTGAATTGATTTGATAACCCTCCACTGTCAAGGCTCCGTAAGGAAAAACTAGTGGTGTTGTTTTTTGGCTTACAACTCATAAGTTACAATTTACAATGCATTGAGCAATATTTGCTAGATTTGAACCTAACCTGGTCTAATGCAAGGTATGTAAGTTTCCAAACTAGGGTTTCACCCAGTGCTATACATTTCTATTATGACCACCACAAGACTGGGATGACGGATATTTGGTAGTAGGCAGATAGCAGCATGTCACCCTTTGTTTGTACTCATGAATCATATCCTATACTAGTTAGTCTAGGATTCTAGTATTTATTCAAAATTTCCATTCATTTATTGGGGTCAGAATCATTTGAATCAACACTCCCAGTCTCCCATGATCCACCTAGGTCACTTAGTCTACATGTTTCATTGGAGGAAGGGGGTTAGGCAGTAGAGACATAGGCAACTGGAATGGAGAGCCATTTAGAGAGAGTGGTTGTACAATATGTGTATAGTCATCTATAAAAGAAACGAAAGAATTTGTCATATACCTATAACCGAATATTATCATTACTTAATTTGTTGGGATGCTTACACGGTAAATCTTGTGCCCAAGCTATTTATGAGGGTTTCATATGTCTACAATGGCTACGATTTAGAGAGGCTCATTCCCATAATTATAGCACCAGCGAGTTTCTCCTGCAAATATCGTTATTATGTCTCCCCTCCTCACTCACCTCACCCTTTGACTTGAGTCCTCCTCTTCTTCTTCTTCTTCCTCCCGTGGGCTCTCTAATCTACACCCTGAGCGCCCTCATAACAAAGAATGATCTCTAAAAGTCTCTGGAAAACTCGGTCAAACAATACCTAGTTTTCCCTCACCTGTAAAGATATATATATGTTATGTAAAAGCAATTATAAAATGATTTTTTTTGTAATCATGTGAAATACACAAACATGCATTCGCCTACTTCAGGCAAGGTAAACCAACTCAGGAGCACCGAGATATTGTGGAATTGAGATGGTGTTGCTTCCAATCGTCATTCTGACGTAGAAGGAAACGGTTGCACACTCTAATTCCTCGTTGTCTTCTGCGGTGGGCAACTTGAAGGTTCCACCTTTTTCACAGGTAGGAGCAAGAGAAGCAAAGGTAGAACATTGGGTAGGATGGATTGAGCTTCCCCGAACTTAAAGAGATTGGTGAAGTCTATGAAAAAAAACATTATTTTGGGTTTACGAGTATAGGACAATTGGAGGTCAGGAATCATACTCTCAACTCTCCAATTCTATGCTTCAGTGTCTTCCTAATTTCTATTTCCTCTAGAAGATTATGCAGAGCTAAGCTGTCGACTTGGTTGTCATGAATTTACAGGTATGTATAGCATTTTATATGTGGATAAAAGTTAAATGTGTTTCTTTTTGGAGTTCCTTTTGGTTCTATAAATATAAGGGTTTAAAATTTCTCCATCCAAAATGTTATTTGAAATTTGTAATGTATTATGCGATTGCGTTTCCGCCAGACTGAGTCTCGAATACTCAATATATGTAACGTTAAAAAACCCAGTATTTAAATGAAATCGGAACCAAAATAATGTATACTTTTCATAGTCTAGGACCACAATTTCGTTTGGGCGGAGGAGCAAGAAGAAAGAGCCTTGTATTTGAGTTCCAAATCTATCAATGTTATTTATCTGCTGTGAATTGTAAACATTAAGCTGAAAGAAAGAACAATATTCGAATATAAGTGTTTGAATTGTTGCAATTTCCTTA
Source organism: Pseudotsuga menziesii (assembly GCA_001517045.1). Classification (NCBI taxonomy): domain Eukaryota; kingdom Viridiplantae; phylum Streptophyta; class Pinopsida; order Pinales; family Pinaceae; genus Pseudotsuga; species Pseudotsuga menziesii. The sequence goes on along the minus strand of LPNX011074323.1, from coordinate 40,392 downwards.
CTGAAATTCAATAGTTAAAAGGTTAAAATATTTAACAACCGACACTGTAAATGTTGTAGACTTTGACCCCTTCGTTTTCTTGTCAGCCTTCTAATAATGGAAACAAGAAGTACAAATTGTCTACCAATATATCTAAACAAGGGAATCCCTCGACCAACGCTCATGAATGAGGGTCTGGGAGTGCAAAGATCTAGCGAAAAAGAACATGATTTCAACATCCTCATTGTCACAAACCTCCCAAACTTGTGTTTATGATTCGTCTTCTTTGTTGACTTTGGTAGAAACTAGACACCCAACTTGTAGTGATATTTATTGGAGAATTTAAAGTTCTTCCTTATAGTGGACTAATAAATACTTAACCTAAATTTCGATAGGGCTGATAAAACTCGATATAGATTGGAGGGAATATCCATAATCTACCTATAAATATACATTGGAGGGACTATCCACAATCCACCTAAAATTGTGGCCTTTGTTTGATCACTTTGATTTGAGCATGTGGGGAGGACATGATTCAGTTCTAAAAATAACTGTTGAATTTAGGGTGAATAAAAAAGTTTCTCTGTGAAAGCATTAGGTATTACATTATGGGGTTTTTCTTTTAGGTAGGACCAATCACACTTGACCAATAGAGCCACCATCAAGCTGAATCAATCCTCCATTCAAAGGTCCTTCCAAATTCCAATGCCTCATTTTATCAACGACCTAACAATCGAGTAATTCACCGGCCTGACAGAATTGTCCCTTATCTAAGTTCAATAAACTATATGCTCCATGAACCGGGATAGTACATGGTTTACCTCACTAATTCCATGTAAATGTTGATTCAATAGGGATTTCTTCTTATTGTCATTTTTTTCTTATACACTGTTTTTAATAAATAATAAAATTTTGTTATACACTTACAGTTTCAAATGAAAAGAATGATTTATTTTTACATGTCAACATTGAAAGGTTAAATTTCTCACAACCCTTCAAAGTTAACGTCCATTTAATGCTGCTGTAAAGATATAAACTAAATTTTGGATGAGATCCGCTACTCAATCCAACTGTTCATAATCCGGCAGCATTAACACAAATGTGATTGTGGGTGCTTAACTCACGGGTAAGTGCACAATGTTTTTAAACAAAGTTGACTTAGCCATCTACCAGTCAATTTGAGTGCAGAATAATTGCAATAATTAGAAACATAGGTACTCATCGTTTCCACAGACTGTTACCAGATCCCTGACCTACACGAGACCGGTTGCAAGACCATCACTCATCCATTTTGTGGTAGCAGTTCTTGCAGCTGGCCGATATTCGGCTGCACACTATGGTGCCAGGCTTTTTCGTAGAAATTTGATCGCCGAAACCCACTTTTTTTCAAAGAAACCCTGTTCAAATCTAGTGGAAAATTATAATTATATGTATATGGTTGTTTTTTGGGAGAGCCATAAAGCAATGCTACAGCTGTGAGGCACAGGGGATCGTGGAATTTGATCCACTATTTATCCAACTGTTGCTGTGCCCCACAGCCACAACATTAATTGCTACACTGCAGGATGCTTATTGCTCTCCCAACAAAAACTGTCCTATCTCAAACCTGTCCTATCTCAATGATTTGATTTTGTGATTAAAGGTAGAGCCACACCAAATGTCGAGATAATTCAGCCACCTTCTCTGTCGCGCTATGGGGAATACGGGTTGAATCCGTCTAATGGCCATCATCAGATTTTGAAAAATATTAAGTAAACTGATAATGTATGTCCCTTATTTGATTGATCAATTAACCCATCATACCCAAGCCAATTGAAACACCGATCTGAATGGTCATTAAAAATATCTAGGTCTGAAATTTAGGTGAAAATAACATTATCAATTAAAGACATAATGTATGTCCGGTATTTGATTAATGACACCGATTTTATTCGATTCTTACACCAAACTGTCGCTCAAAATTCGCTCATGAGATATGAATATAGTTGAGGAAAATTGAAACATATTTCAAATAAATGAAATGAAACCGAGAGTGTAAAATTCTGGTGTCAAGCTTAAATTACAATAGAAATGGGAATTTAGCCTTGTAAATTTTTGTTGAGTATTTAAAAAATTTTTAATTTTGAAATAGTGATGTAAAGATATGAAAGTGGTGCTAAGTTTTATAATATAAAAGTCAAGTTTGTAATTAGCACAACTACTTAACTTGTGGCAGGTGGAGACCCATAAGCCATAAGTTAAATGTCACAAATAAGTAATAGCTAAGAGGTATCTATTTATTAGCTATGGGTTATCCATCCATCAACTAACATTTATTTTTTTTATATTTTTTTCTTTTATAATTATTAATTCCCAATTTTGAACTACTCCCATCATACTACAATCTAGGAAAAGCATATATCCTAGTTTACCCCAAATTCTAATAGCACAACTACTTAACTTGTGGACTGATAGGTCATAAGTTTGCTACATGTTATCACTCACAAATCACAAAAAACTAATCCTAAGTGGATTGAAATTTTGTGTTTTACAAAATTAATTCAACATAGTTTGAAATTATTTGTGCAAAACAAAGAATTTAAAATTAATATATATCTATAAAAACATTTAATGCATCTATATATGGTGTAAATCACCACAAAATACCAAATGTTATAATAATAAAAAATTAGCAAAAGCATGCCATATTTAGTGAGGTTAAATATTATCTAGGTTTTGTGTATATAGTGTGAATCACTTTAAAAAAACAAATACCAAATAAATTAATAAATAAATAGCAAAAACAAGAGAGATTTAAGAAGATTAGACATTACAAAGAAGGGTTTGTTATATAATGTGATAGAAATTAAAATTAAAATCTCTCTCTATATATATAAACAAAGAATTTAAAATTAATATATATCTATAAAAACATTTAATGCATCTATATATGGTGTAAATCACCACAAAATACCAAATGTTATAATAATAAAAAATTAGCAAAATCATGCCATATTTAGTAAGGTTAAATATTATCTAGGGTTTTGTGTATATAGTATGAATCACTTTAAAAGAACAAATACCAAATAAAGTAATAAATAAATAGCAAAAACAAGAGAGATTTAGGAAGATTAGACATTACAAAGAAGGGTTTTTATATAATGTGAACCTCATTTGTTATAGAAATTAAAATTAAAATAATATATATATATATACTTCTAAGTTTAAAGGGAAATTGTGGTGTGAGGAAAATTTAATGGCTAAGAAAAAATTAAGATAATATAAAGAGGTCATTAATCCTAATTTGGAAAATAAGAAGTATCTATGGATACTAATTAGCTCAAAAAACTAATTCTCATGAGCTCCATAGCAAATCAAAACATAGAATATATATTTATTTTATTTTTATTTTTATAATATAATCAGCTTGTTTATAATTCTATAATTTTTAAAATATTATTATTAAATATTTTGTTCTTAATACTATTATATTATAATATTTAAAAAAAATTATCTACAATATAATAAAATTAATTAAAATTTTAATTACAATAATAAAATATTATTATTAAAACTTTAAATTATTATAGTTTTAAAAATTTATTAATTTCTTTTATCTAAATTTTATTAAACTTTTATATAAATAAAACTTTTTATTGGATTAATCTTTTTTTTTTCAGAAAGAAAAAAGCTTGTCCTTGTTATTTATTGAATCGAAGGGTATCTTACAAAGTAAGCCCACGAAATGGGCTACAATCAAGAAGGAAAAGATACAGTACTAGATGTAAAGCCATACCATCTGAAAGATACACAACTCGATGAGTGTTGAGGGGGAGAGTCTAATGCAGTCTAATATGTATAAATATACCCATCAGTAATAACTGTCATGTCAACCCATATCTACCGTGTACATGAAGAGCATGTGAGCAGCAAAACTAAAGGAGCCGGCTCACTACAAGAAGATCAGGTGCAAAAATGAAAGGGCACTAAGTCCCCCGCGACTCAAAAGAGTTTAATATTGCCATGGGAGATCAATTGACCCTCAAAAAATTCATGGTATTTGCCAATACCCAGAGCCAAAGAGAGAGCAACTTTAGAGAGACTGTCAGCTTGCTGATTATATTCACGGTATATATGGTCAAATGACAGAGCTAGAAAGTGTGTGCAAAGCTTCCTAGTTTCCCTACACCAATCTATAATACCATTTACTATTTTTCAATTCCAAAATATCATTTATGATATATGATACGATATCATTTTATATAAAAGAAATTATCATATATTTCACTTATATAATAAAGACTCACGAAAATATAAAAAAAAATCTCTTTCAGGGCCGCCTCAACATTTTTTATTTTAGAAATTAATTACGTTATTTTAATTATAACAATTTTATGTGTGTTTTATTTTAATGTAATTTTCCTTTTGAATTTAAATGAATGAGAATGATAGTATCTTAAGTGCCATACCAAGTGATTTGATCCCATCCCTCACAAAACAAAAATAAAGTAGAAATCTATAAAATCCGTTAAAGGGAATTTGAATTATTTTATTTTACTACTTTATAGAATCTGAATTATTTTACTTTATTACTTTATAGTATTATGATTATTGTATGTGGAGTTGGAACTTGAAAAGTAATGTGTATATGCTATATGTTTTGAAATGGAATCAATACATGTTAGATATGTTGCACACATGATACCAATTTTTAATCATGATATACACAATCACATAATATTACAGAATGGTTTTTATGTACTCAAGGAACCATGTGGTGGTCACATCATTCTAGATAGTAATGTTAGATGTTATAGATGTTCTTTTCAACCATTCCCAAACACATTCCCATGCCTCTTAAATGAAACCTCTCTACACATTACACACAAACTTCCTAGATACATCCCTTTTCGCCAATTGCACTGTAACCTTAGCCTTATTATTGTCACCATCCTTGAATGGTTTCTTTGGTAGAATTCATTGAACTCTTTCAAGCATATTAGGGAAATGGCATTTGAATCCATGTGAATAAATTCATCTCCAATAGTATGCCACATATAGACTAGTAAAAATGACAAGGTAATCCATCAGTCCATGGAGCTTTACCATTCTACATATAGTTAAGAAATGAAAACTATTCATCCTTTGTGAAAGTCCTATCCAACCTATTATGATCAACAATAAGGACCTTGTGTGCAAACACCCTATATCAAGCGTTTCTAACAAAAACCATAACCTCTATCACTAGGTAACAAAAAAAATATTCTAGTTCACCAAGCATACTTTGGATCCTAGAGGGATCTTCGTCTTGAATGAACCATCTTCTATATGAATTCCAAGTACTTTGTTAAAAACTACTTACTTCAATATAAATTTGAAAAAGGACTCGATATTTATAAAATTGTCCTTATGCACCACAAAATCCAAGTGCACTACAAACTCTTGAAGGACAATGTTATGCGTGTCTTACTCAAGGACGTTATGGGTTTCATCTAAATTCCTCCTACCATCTCAAATTTTTTTCTACACTTAAAAAAAATCATATGGCCCCAGACATGCATGAACTTGACATTCCTCTATATGGATTCCTCCAACCATACCATACAACCCTTATCCCCATAAATACAAGGAATAAGTTTCCCAAAATGATGGAATAAAGAAGAGAAATGAAGGGAATTCAAGAAGTATTTGAGTGAAACATATTNTACCCCCCCCCCCCAAACGGAAGTTTTAATGTACATATGATCTAAGGTATTTGTATCCATCATCACATCAGCCAATCGAAGCCTTCCATACAAGGAAATATCCCCATAAGATCCATATTATCAATTCTCACTTGAACAAGATCTCCTTACCATGGCGAGAATTGAACGAAGTGAAAAAACATCCATAGTAAAAAATTTCTTACCCAATTAGGATCAAATATTTGGAGGGTATCCTTACAACTTGACCATTCCTACATCTCCACACCACACACCACTAAACCTAATCCACCAATATGATAACCAACCCATTCAATTGTATGTTAAGGTCAACACCCACTATCCATTCTAAATATTGCAAAGAGAAAGACATCAACTCCCAATGGAAAGTTTGAGCTAAGTTGATGTTGGGAGTATACATTGGACACAATCTAGGTACTCTCACAAGTATCAAAAGAGTAACCCAGATGCATTAGTATTAATCTTTCTATTAAAAGTAAGGAAGGATAAATATTAATATGATGGAAGCACTAATTATGGAACAATCATGGGTTTCAATTACTTGATAACATTTTTAATTTTAATTATTTACCTTGGCCAAGTCATCAAATCCGATACCTAGTTCCAAAAAACTCAAATGGTGGAAATATACCAACTTAGAGTTACATGATACCATGGTGAGGTCATGTGTGTTAGTTTGAGGTTTTCTTTTTGGCCTTGGATACATGCAATATTAATTTAGGGCATAAGGCCTATGTTGCTTCCTTAATCATGTTTCATATTGATGCCCATGTGACCCATACCACATGATTTAAAACTCACTATTCCCACTTTGAAGTAAAATATCATGTTGAGAGCTCATTTGATTTGGTTCAAGGATTTATTCTTGGGGTTGGATTCCTATAAAATTCATGTAGTCTATAAGGCCTAGGTTTTCACCCTAACCATGTATAGGGCCCACATACCCACACATTTGTTCAAACCTTATAGTACTTTCAATATCCCCATTCACAGGCCAAGGATATGCTCAAGAAGTCATGTTTGTTGGATTAAAGAATCATTCTTAAACATAGATTATTAAAATATTCCTTTAGGGTATAAGGCCTAAGTCTCCCCCCTCCCAACCATGTTTAAGGATAGAGGCTCATACTAAGTATCGTAAACCTCATAGAACCATCCATATCCCTAGTTAGTGGTAAGGATAACCCTATAAATAAGTCTTGTGTGGTGGTTTGAGGTATTATTCATGTCCATGGGTGCCTAGTAGCTTGATTTATAATCCAATACCTATGTTTCTTCAGTCAACCATTTTCAAAGCCACATGGTTCTTAATATATTCTTATTGCATGCATATCTCCATTTGGAAGATAAGAATACCTTCGTGAGGTCCTATGTGATAGTTTGATTCATTGGTATTAACCCCAAATGCCTAAAACCTTCCTTTAGTGCATAAGTCCTATGATTTCTACCATCACTTTGTCCAAGGCTCTAATACCCATACCTAATGTCATTTATTTAAACACTCAAATTCTAAGTATAACATTAGGAGTTCATTATTGTATTTCATAGCTTTCTTTAAGGAACAAGGACTAAGTTTCCTCCCATGTCAGTATACAAAACATTAAGATTCATGTATATCATCAAAAACCTCATGATGATGTTGATATCCTCACTTAGAGGTAATAATACCCCTAATAGGTCTTGTGTAGTCATTCAAGGTGTTGGTTTTGTCACTATATGCCTACAATGTTTTTACTAGGGTCTAAGGCTCAGGTTCCCTCCCTCAAACATGTCAAGAGCCTTGAGAAACATATATTTTACTTAAAATCTTGTAATGACACTGATACATGCAATATCATGCGAAGAATACCCTTAAGAGGACCTATGTGTTTGTTTGATGTATATTTGTTAATCCTATGCTTAGATATTTCCTTTAAGGTCCCATGATTGGGTTTCCTACCTTTATCATTTATATGACCCCAAGAATCATACCTTTTTTTATCCTATCATTTCCCATTTTATCCCTATTCTAAGGATAAGGATCATATCAAAATGTCGTTTGTTTGGTTCAACACGTCATTCTTGATCCTAGATTCCCACAAGCTTCATTTATCCTAAGACATAGCTTTCTTCTTTCAACGACGTTGAGTACTGCTAGACCTATCCAAAGCGATAAAAAACTTACAATGGTGTTAATTCCCACACATAGAGGCTAATAATACTCTTAGGAAGAGATGTGTGGTGATATTTGAGGTCTCTTTCTTGGTCCTATATTCATAGAAACTTCTTTTAGGGCCAAAGGTGGAAGTTTTCTCCCTAAAACTAGGGATAATTTTAAGAACACCCCTGAAATTTATATGTATAATCAATGGGTGAATCTCCCTAATATATAGGAAAATTTGAAGGCTATTTTATCAATAATATAATATGTATATATAATTTTTTGGCTAATCTTTCATTCTATTATAGAATATTGTAAAATATAGGCAAATATTTCACTAAATTATAAGATAATGTAAAATATTGGTGAATATTTCACTGAATTATAAAATATTGTAAAAAAATGGTGAATATTTCATCAAATTATAAAACCTTGTTAAGTCTTGGTGAATCTTTTGTTAGGAAGACTCTTCTTTTGATTCTACGATTATTAAGTTAGTGCAATTGAATAGCATATATCAGGGCTTGACTCTCTCAACTCCTAAACCATCAAATGAACAAATGCATGAATGAGGAGAGGAAGGATTTGTTTATACATTTCACAAGAAGTATTGGGTCACTTACAACTAGAGGTGTTGGAGAAACACAACTACACTAAATAGATTCAGGGCCAGTAGGGACTTGAATTCTTATCTAATCCCTTAATGGTCCAATGGACATGCGGGGACCCAAATCTTGATATACCGACAAACTAATAGAATTAAACACTTTACATTATAGAGTGATGTTATATCCCAGATTTTGGACCTAACACTTATAAGCATGAGCCTATTGATTATGATGTTATCTTGATGGTTTATTTTGATATATTTGGTCGAAGACCCCACTGCCTATGAACATGATGATTTGTTTTATATACTAGGCGTAAGCCAATGGTTGATGATATATATATATATATATGCTTGTTTATGTTGGGCGTGGACCCTAAAGCACATGATTGATGAGATATTTTTTGTTGTGCAAGAGCTCTAGAGCACATGAGTAATTAATATTGTGTTGAGCGAGAAGCTCTTGAGCATGAGTATTTATAATTGTGTTGAGCATAAAGCTCTGGAACACATGAAAAAATAAGTTGGAAGTGTTGGGCATAATCCCTAGAGCCTCCATATTGATGTTGAGCATAAGCTCTGGAACATCAAATCCTTGGCCATTGTATCCCTAGGTGTATCCTACAAGTACATCCTAGCATTAGTGTTGAGCGAAGAGATTTGGAATTGCACTAAGTTTGTAACTCCTTGTTTTTAGCATTGAGTATGGGATCTGGTAAGCGCTAGGAGTCATAGAAAAGAATTAATGATTTCATAGTGAAAATGACTAGAGAAAAATATTGGTCTCATCTAACTTATTTATAAGTGATTAAATGAAATTTCAAATTTCTATATTCTCATCAAGTACTGAAGAACTACCATGTTATACGAGGGAATCCAACATGCAAGGATGTTTAGAGTTTCCTAGCCTAGTAAACCTAACCATCTACCTAATGACCTTAATGAATAAGTGTCATAAGTCTAGGGATCATAGTATATGATGCCCAATGACAAATGTTATATTATTATATTTTATAAATGCTATATATAAAGAATAAAAAGTAGTAATAGTATTAATAATGAAAGAAATAAGGAGAAGCTCCATTTATTTATTACTAAAAGATAATAAATAGTATAATACCTACAAAAGTCTAATTAGGAACTAATTAAAAGTTCCTAAGTTAAAGTATTAAAAATACCCCAAATTAAATAAAAAGGGTTTAAATCAAGAAATCAAGGATTCTTGATTTAACTACCCCTTTGACTGAAAAGTCTGTTTATAAAGTCTCAAGCCAAGGAAAGGCTTGGGGATCTCATCTATCTTTTGTAGTCATTATTCTGCCTAAATTTCCCAAGAGATTTCTTGGAGAACATTTTCCTAGAAGGAAAAAGGAGAACTGATCCATACATGTTATACCCATTAGGGAAACCCTACCTTAGGAGATATAAGCTACTTGCATGTTGGAACCAGCTTGGGAGGATCTGGATTGAAACCAGGAACGATTCTGGGTCATGGTTGGGTGGAACGTGGTAGTTCCCAAGTGATTCAGTCATCTAATACATAGGTTAGATCTGCCTATGATTAGTTAATGCTGGTTATTTGAGTGTGCAGGTTTCAACCATTAAAGAAGCTTCAATTTATAGGTAAGAGGTTCTGGACTGCCTATTTCATTTTATAGAAACAAGTGCTGGCTAGACTAGGCAAATGTTTACATTATACTTTTCTAACCCTATGTGCCTTGGTTCTATCTAATTCTTTCAGGGTTTACATATTAAATTATAAACCCTAGGATGTAATTCATTTCTTATGCTAGATTTATCCAAGGTTTATTCATTTAGTTTACTTCTGTAATTTAATTCCTGTATAAATATTTACCAAGGGTTTTGCACCTTAGTTTTACTTATGTATTATCTTTTCTACTTAAACTGTGTTTTTCTACAAACTAGGTATTATTTCAGAATAATTACATAGCTGATCTTTGGCCTATATACTCTACTGACAGATTTCATATTGTTAGCAGTAATCAAAAAGACTAATTCAAATCTATCAACATTAAATTTATATCTAAGAATAAAGTATACACATCACATACCGGAGCTAAGTTAAGAATCAATGAAGACCTTTTTCCAAGTCTATATAAATAAACATTAACATAAACCAATTAACAGTTCAAGAAATCGAGACCTTACAAATGGTCCATGATTATAATATCTATACTAGTTACTTCTACAAAGTGTAAACCATAATAACTCTATCAACATTTCAAAAACGCGGCTTAAATAACAATTCCAACCCTATAGTATTAAAAGTCACATAAACAGAATTCACATTCCATAAATATCCAATGTTTAACATAAATAAAACCATGACTTAATTAAATATACAGTCATCAAGTTATAAACCCTCATCATCAACAACAACCCATGATCGAATCCTGTAGGGTCTTTTTACATTCTTTAAAACCATGCCATACATAGTTTTGTATGCGGGTTGTATTTAATAACTTAAATTTATGTAGATACACAATGGTTGCAGTATCGACCCCTGTGGGCGTCCTATCCCAAATCGCATGCCATAATAAAAACCACGATAATAATAGATGTACTATAAATCATTCAAATAACCAAGGTATTTGCACAGAGGTCGCAGGATCAAATCCTGTGGACACTCAAAGGCCAACAACAATCATATTAATAAACCCTCATTACAATATATGACTGAGGATCAAATCCTATAGGGTCTTATTATTTTCTACAAGCCACGTTTTACTACTTACCTATAGGCTGTAACTCAAAGGTCTGAGTCCATCTCGTCATCAGAGTTACAAAGGAGAGCGCTCATGCCATCCACAGCATCGCCAAACCATACGCTGTCACCCAAGTTACAATCTTGAAACTAAAATAATTAATGAAGGAAAATATACATAGTCCATCCAATGAAGGCGAATGCCACATAAAATACACGTATAATAACCATTGAAACAAAACACAACAATATAATGACATCAACGCAACATATATTTAAAACCACAGTGATGTAAAGTCTTTATCAAATTTACACAGACATTTCCATTGGCCATAGCACCATTGCAAGCAATGGTGCTTCCCACTTCATTTTATCATAAATGGGTTGGTTGTGGGGTTTCCCACTTCTTTACAGACTTGTGCTAGTGACAAGGTCACTAGCATACCTATTATTTGTATGAAACAGACTTGTTATCTAAGCAACACTTATTATTCATGGTGTAAATATTTAGATATGTTTATGTTGTGACATACTTTTATTATGTATTTAATTTACTAAGTGTAGTAACATGTGCTTTTATTATTCTTAACAGGTTTAAACTATTTTGTTAACGACTAATCTTGGATATATAAATAACAACATTTCCATGGCATATTTCATATGCCATGGTCCTAGTCTTAGAGCCTAAGGAATTTGATCAGCCTGGTTCTAAGGCTTAGAGCCTATAGTATGTGAAGTATGTGATACTTAATCCTTGTATTGACTTGGGGTGGCGAATTTAAACCAATGCACATAGGGTTTATGACATTTGTATGAAATGGAGGCATTCGATAATGTAATGCTTATGAACTATAGAGAAGTGGGTTTAGAGGTTTATAATGGGCAATAGGTTGGTGCCATTAATGCACGTTGGAAAAAGTGTCAGCCTAAACTTAGGGCTTGGCTCACGATGGGGTTTTGTAATTTTGCAGCTCATTGTTTACCCTTTCCTCCTACGTGGTATGGAGAACACGACCTCTACGATGATGACAGGTATGAGCAATGTTTGGAGTCTACAACATTCATTATTTATTTATGGCTTACACACAATTTCATACTTCTCATTATCGTTATCATGTTGTGGTTCTAGGTTACAGGGATAGCGAGGAGAGGAATGGTTCGTAGATGGAAAACAAGTCATGGGAAAAGCCATACCTTACGGTAAGCCTATTAAAAAGTCTTCACTTGTCACCTCTTGGGTTCTATGGTTGTAACAAATTTTTAACTCCTCGCTGGTTGGGGTTTGCTTGAGTTTGGTTCCAGTAGTTGCGTTTGATTTGGTGGTTTGAATGTGTCTTTGAAGAACTCTATGCTTTTGGGCAACGACAGACTTGGGGTTGGTCGTGGGATTTCAATGTTCTTTTGTGCTCCATAACACTTCATGGAACCAATACTAGTAGGATAAAATAAAACCCTAATAACACTGAAAAATCCCTAAGAATCAAGAATGCCCTAGAATTCAATAGGCCTCAAAAAGCATCCATGATAAAAAAACATGATAAAAGGTAAATTTAAAATATAAAAATCTATTGTAACTATGGATAAAAAGAATAAAAAGCATGATAAAAGGAATACCACGTTAATTATTGGATAAAAAATGTGATGTTAGTTTGTATTCTCTGATAAATTGCATGTGCAGCATGCCCCTTTAAGACTTGAGCTTTTGACAATGAATAAGTTATGCGAAGATTATAATGTTGAGAAAATTAAGAACTAAAAGTGGAATCCAATCAACCAGAACCTTCACCCTGTGAGTGCAATTTGATGTGGGTGAACCATGAATCATTCTAGCCTTCATATAGAACAAAATAACCCATGATTTTTCTCCAACACTAGAAATTGATTCACAAAATAAAGTATCACATGAAATTATAAAAATGAGGCACAACAATCTAAGAACCAAGACAAAACTTACTATATATTAAAAAAACCAATTTGCTCAATGAAATGTTAGAAACAGTGCAAAAAAGTTACAGTTGTATATTTGCTTAATCATTAATCAGCAAAATAGATTACAATCCAATACAATGGCATGAATACCCATGCAATTCGAATCCTTGAGAATTCATTCGAATCGGGTGCGTGGGAGTGGATTAGTTGTCAGTTAAACACCACTCGACACATCAGTTAACCAATTAAATCCAACATAATTTACTTTAACTAACTCAGAGGTAGTTTAGACTGAGTCTAACTGAATATAACTCAACTACATGCCATCAAGTAGGTGAGGGAGCCTATCTGACTTCAGTTCGGTGAGTTAAACTGAACAAATTCACCAAAGTTAGGTTAATGTGCCTTTAACACTCCAGTTAACTACATTTAAACCAGAATTAGGCATAAATAATGGGAAGGATCCTTAATCACTTCAGCTTAATTGAAAGTGTAATGTCCCCATTCAAATAATTGCATAGTAGGACAATTCCACCAATCCTCCTAGTTCCCTAGGTTGGATGGATACATTTGGAATTTTCATAATGGAGCTAATAAATGATGTTCATACATTAGAATGGGATAAATTTTTAATAATGTAGCTTATTAAATAAATACAAGAGAAAATTGAAGTGGAAATGGAGCATGGAGACACATAGAGACTATGGGGCCCACACAAGCTAAAATTTTTGTGCCACATGGCATCCTCCTCTTGCAATTTTGAATCCATGGGAAGCTTAAATATTATTGGATGAGTTAATAGGATAATACAATTTTCCATATGCATGATAGGTCAAATTTTGGAGGAAATGTAACTTACATTGGAGAGGAAGAGTCATTTTGGAGCTAGTGAGACACTTGGACTAGATTCCCTAGCTCTATGAAAACAATTATGAATATGCTATGACACAAATAAGACATGAAAGATGACATCTGACACATTTGACATGGAAGGTAGAAATAGAGCATCCAAGGAGGTTCTCATGTGAGTTGGGGAAGCTCAATGGACTTCTACTCGAATTGGGGGAAGATGGAAGGCTAGGAAAGGGAGGACACATGGAAAAGCTTGAGCACACACCCTAATTCGAATTGTCTTGAGTTTGGGGATGGATTGGTAACCTTAGAAGGCTAAGGATGTTTATAAAATACATGGATCAACCAAGAGAATGGATTTTTTTCATTTGATAAATTGTCATTTGTGAATTGTGAGAGCTAGTGGATGACTAGTTTTCTTTCCTTAGCCAATTTCAAGGGTGAAAGATTCCCATCCAAGTTGGTGTATGGAGAGGCCAATAATATATTTCATGGAGATTTAATGGATTTTTATTTTCAATTGTAAGCTATAGGGCATCTTGTGGTTTCATCTATTGCAGCACTCTCTCTCAACCATTTCCAGTTTTTATTGCATATTCTTGCTCATGGAGGGATTGCGCTTTGGGTGGGCTATTGCACTATTTGGGAGAGATTCTCCTGGTATATTTCTGATTGTAATAATTTCAATATTCTATTTTATTCATTCTCAAAAATTCTCAAGTCGAAATTCCCAAGAGTTGTATGTCAAAATGACGTTTAATGAGCAAACAATGACTATTTCCCCACTATATTGATGTATGCCATGGTAATATTGATTATTTCAAATGGAAGAATGTATATATGATATATTTATGATGAATTGAATTTGATTAATTTTTATTAAAAGTTTCATTTTCAGTGCTTAATAATTTGAAACCATTTTACTTAGTTTAATTGCATTTAGAGAAGATTTGGTGCTTTTTCCCCAAGGATCGAAATAGTGATTTTGTATCTGTTTGGGAGAGGGTCATAACTACTTGTATAAACTGAACCATGATGCATATGAGAACTTAAAAATTTACCTTACAAATCCTCTTACTCTTTTCATAAATTTGAGTGGGGTTGGGAGCATTTGAGAAGCCATTTCCAACATTTACCCGGGGGGAATTGGAACCCCAATTTGCTAGTAAATACTCCTACTTTGATCAGAATATAAAACAAGTTTTCAGAAGTAATTGGAGGGTCATAAATCAACATTGAACATAATATTCAAGTATTAATATCATTCACACACCCTATGATAATATTTGGGAGCATTTGGACCAATTTGCAGACCTAGACATCAAAACTAGTCAAAGGTCAAAATAGGGAAAAAAAAGTGAAAAAATTGGTCATTTAATAAAATTTCAAAAAGGGACATTAAAAGTGGTATCAGAGCATGGTATTGGAACCTAATGGTCATAACAATTAGTCAAAGAAATAATTCAGCACCCTTAGAACCTGAAGTTGAAGGTGTGTTTTTTTTGAAGTAGTATAAGAAGAGGTACATTCTGCTAAAACTATGACTAACAAGGGGAAGGGATACACTGATGTAATGTCCCCAAAAATTGAAAAAGAAAAATTATTACACTAGTAAAAAATACCTATGGGGGAAATTATTGAACTCGCGGAATATAACGTACACTAAATGTACCACTATTTGGTCATAAGTTGTTCTTACATTCTATCATCCTACTTTCAGCTATGATTATTACTGTGTTGCATTTAAGATGTCATGGATCTGATTATTAAGCTATTCTCATGGTTATAAATTTCTGCATATGTGTTAGTTACTTGGTTATATAATTTGTTCATTTCTGCATATGTTTACTTGTTATTTACTTGGTTCTAACTTAACTTTGTTCTTGGAACTAAAGTGGGCGGAGTGGCGGGACTAGTTCTCCCATGTGACTGTCTGAGAGGTAAAGTGTCTACTTGTCTAGCATGCTTATTTAGTTCTATTCAAACTAAGGCACCTCTTTCATTATATGAAAATTATACTTAGCGACGGAGACTTGTTTAAGGAATGCTGAACGTTTTGATCATTAAAACACCTACTAATTGTTTGTATGGTTTCTTACAGACTCAGCTTGATAACGAGGTAATTACTATGTTTATCATTTACATACCTAGATAGATTATCTATGTGATTCCTACTATTAATTATCTAATTATGGATCCACTGTTCCTATCTTAATCTAGGAATACAACGTATTGATTTGTAAAGGTCCTACGACCTCTGTGTTAAAAGATTAGTTAAAACACAACCCGCATACAAAATGTGTATAGTGTGGCTTGTGTAACGATTTTGGGTTTTGTCTTACAGCGTGCGTGTAGATAATATACCGTGGATTTATAGAATATTTAAGACCCATCAGGATTCAATCCTAGGTTGTGTTCTGTAATGAGGTTTAATATTTGCATTGTTGTGATTGGGGAAAAACAAAGGGTCCACAGGATTTGATCCTGCCACCTCGTTGTACTTACTTGGTTCTTTGTTTTGATTATTGTAATGTTACTTGGTTAATGTTTATTTAATGTCTGTGAGTAATATTAGATGGGACTTATTTGATTTATGGCATACGATTATGACATTGTTTACTTAAATATTTAAAGGGTTGTGGATTTAAGTAGGAAAAGAGATTTGATCTTAGACTCATGAATGGTCACGATACTTACTCTGTTTATTTTCTTACAATGATATTATTTTAATGGAAATGATTTAGTAGTTAGTGTATTAAATATGAAGAGCTTGAAAGTTATTTACTGGTTTATTTATCTTATATTTAATGTGGAATATTTGTAGTATGTACTTAGTAAATTGGATTTATGACTTTATTTTATATTTGTTGATTTATATATTTATATATATAGTAGTTCATCTGTAGATAATAGCTTAGGTTAACTAGGCTGTAAGCTTATAATTGTATATGTATATATAACTTACTTCTGAAAGTCTGGGTAAATCCATGAAGATGGGTGTCTATTTTGGGGGGTCTTATGAGAAAATAATATGATTTTTTCATGGTTTTCAACTTTGGGCGAACAAAAGTGATATTTCTGTTTACAATTTCAATTTTAAGTAAAAAGAATTTTTTTTGAGAATTATGTTAGATTTCTATTCATAAATTTTTCAACTTTTTGTTATTGAGATTTGATATGTCGTTTTGGAAAATGTTTGACAATGTGTCCTTATAAAATGAAAGGAGTAAAAAAAAGTCATGTTTGGTTGCGCCCATAAAATCATTGTTAAAATTTTGTTTTGAAAAAACAAAATATGATACAACAATCTACACACAATATACTAGAGGATGACTATAAGTTTGTAACCAACAGATCTATATACTAATAATAATATTTTTTTTAAATTCGATTAATGGGGAAACCTTGTCGATTTTCAACATGTTTTTGGTTGCGACACTTTTCTCTCAATTGACTATAAAACTTAAAAATATATGAATACCCTTTTGAAATAGACACTCCAATTAACGACACCATATTTGTTTCAATTTTTTTGGTGGTGTACTTTTAAATTTATATATTCTTCATTTCACCGCATTTTGAAAGAGATGAAACAAAACTTGACACATGTTAAGAAACAAAAAAATTAAAAATATCGGATTTCACCTATACACAACAAAATCTATACCTATGGAAAGTAGATTCAATGACGAAACTAATGGTATCAAGTCTGATAGTCTATTTCTAGTGTAATACATCCATTTTACCTTCCGAGAATGGAGAAACCTGAAAAATATGCAGGTTTCAGGTCTTAGAGGTTATTCAAATGAATAATACTTTTTAGTTATAGAACCGTTATTTACAACAAAGGTTGTTCGGCCGAAAAGAAAATGCAAAAAAAAATTCATCAGCTAGAAAACAAAATTACGTGATCTATATTCGTATAAGTAAAACGAAATAGACTCAGCTAGTCTATGTAAATCTAAAACATGCCTCTGTTGAGAAATGGAATATGTCAGTAGAGTTATAAAGGCTAAAAGAACAGATAGGTAAAAGATCTGAAATAAAACCTAGTTTGTAATTAACATAGTTTCAACATTAAATATAATGTACAAATGAAAAACAAAGGTGCAAACCCTTGATAAACATTTATATAGGAATTAAATTACAGAAGTAATCTAAAGAAATAAACCATGGATAAATCTAACATAAGAAGTAAAGTACAACCTAGGGTTATAATTTAAAATGTAAACCTTAGAAGGTTTAAACAAAAATCAAACATATAGGGTTAGAACATGTAATGTGAATCTTTACCTAAATCAGCCATCATTTACTCTAGAAAAATAGAATAGGCAGCCTAGGATCTCATACCTGTAATATGAAGCTTCTTTAATGGTTGAACCTGCACACTCAAATAACTAGCATTAAAAATTCATAGGCAAATCTGACCTCTGTATTAGATGACTAAATCATTTGGGAACTACCACGTTCCACCCAGCCATGACCCAGAACCGTTCCTGGTTTCAATCCGTATCCCCCCAAGCTAGATTCCAACAGGAAAGTAGCTTAGAGCTACTAAGGTAGGGTTTCCTATCTAGAATATCATGTCTAGATCAGTTCTCCTTTTTCCTTGCAGGAAAATTATTCTCCAAGAATTCACTTGAGAATAAAATCAGGCAGAATAATGACTCCCAAAAGATAGATCAGAACCCCAAGCCTTTCCTTGGATTGAGACTTCATAGACAGACTTTTCTAGTCAAAGGTACAGTTAAATCAAGAAATGCTTCATTTCTTGATTTAACCCTTTTTAATTAATTTGGGTAACTTTTAATACTTTAACTTAGGAACTTTCAACTAGTTCTTAATTAGACTTTTGTATGTATTGTACTATTTGTTATCTTTTGATAATAAATTATAATGGATGGATCTTTTCTTTCTTTCTTTCATCATTAATATTATTACGATATTTAATCTTTATACATACCATGTATAAAATACATAATAATATAACATTTTGTTAACATTTGTCTTTGGGCATCATATACCATGATCCCTAGACTTAATGCCATTTCTTCATTAAGGTCAAATATGTAGATGGTTAGGTCTACTAGGATAGGAAACTCTAAACATCCTTGCATGTTGGATTCCCTTGTATAACATGGTAGTTCTTCAGTACTTGATGAGAATACATAAATTTGAAATTTCATTTAATCACCTAAAAATAAGTATGATGAGATCTGTCCAAAAAAGGAATCAGAAAACCAAAAAGCTGGACAGGAAAAGATGTTATCTTTGGTAGCAGTCAAGTCCTGTCGCCTTCGAACAGAGCACTGTATATCACATCCATTGGTTGGGTTAATAGTTTGACTTTAGGATCTATACTCATTTCTCTGAGTTTATCTCCACCGACTGGTTAAGCTTCCAGTCCCTATGGAGCCTCTGTCGATGCCTCCTGTGTCGTAGAGATGTCCCAGTTTTTTATATTGAGTCTATGCTGCCTACATTCAGTCACCATTCTCCTTTATGCTCTTGTTCGAAGGAAGTTGAAACCTGAGTCGGCCATTCCTCAATTCTCTTGACTTTGCATGTCGGCCATTCCCGGTACTGATACTGGTTCGTGCACATTATGATCGAGTCCTTCCACATTATACAGCTTTACTAAATACCTCATGTTGGATGATGAGGGATGCATTAATGCCCTCCTTCCAGTAGATTTCATCCGATCGACTTCAGATCATTTATTCTGGGATAGGAATCTAGAGTCATTCTGAGTGCCTTGAGACTTGCAGTCATCAGTGGTAGGTTCTCTTGCCATTGACAATTTTGGGAATACATCAATGTTCCCTAATCGATTGATTCTCTCAAGTGTTCGACCTCAACACATTTATTCACACTTGTTAGTTTGCACTATAGTACCTTGATTCCCATTTTCATTATCGGTGGGTGATCTCGCGTCCGTTAACAGTATATATCAATGACCGGTAATCAGACGATGGACTACTATGTTTGAACTCGACACCTCTATTCACATAGTAGGACATGTGCTCATAGTATATTGTGTAGAATACCTTCCATACTAGTGGCATTTCATATATGCTACCTCCTTGATCATGCCAGTATTCATGGGATTTAAGCTCTCATGACTTGATTCCAGTGTATGTCAGATATCTTCAGCCATTATGGAGATCATGATCCTTTGTATATCTTCATCATGGAGATTTTGATATATCTATATTGTATGTGGCGATGACCACACATGTCATATTTTGTATCATGCCTATTCATGGCCATTGTACTCTTATGTATCCGGGACTGGTATATGTACTTGCAGTTATGTGCAGAGTTTGATTATTGTATTATACTATTGGATGGCTGGTTCTTCCACCTAGTTCTTCATCACTCCACTTTTGGGATGGGCTTGTAATGTATTTCAGCCATCGTATCACCCCTCTGACCTCACACATTAGGGGGCATCTGTTACAGCGGATTTTACCACACATGGTGGATCACACATTTATGGCCTTCCCTGTCTCCCTGCAGACTCTTTGGACCCCATGGACCATTTTTGTACCTTTGATGTTTCCAATATCATCCCTAAAAACATGCATTATTTTCCATACGCGACTTTTAAACCTATTCTCGTGTATATACGCAGATATGACCCTCAAACCCGTGTACATCAAGATGTTTCCAAAAGGCCAAACAATTTTGGAGTTTTCCTTGATGTGGATCCGAGTCACTTGTCTCTTGTCCTTCCATATGCCTTGAGATCGCTCAGATTTGACCTTCCATTACCCCTTTGAAGCACTATATAAGGAACCCTTTGGATACATTGAAAGAAGAGTAATTGAAGAGCAAGAAAACTATAGTCCATTGTTGCCGGAGCTTATACTTGAGTCTGCATCCCTTTGTCCATTGGATCACTTTGTGTTCTTCCCTTTGTCCCTTGGAGGCCCAGGTGGAGGACTCATTTTCTCCGATTCGCAGACGTGCCGACAAAGGTTGTCACTATTGTAATCTCCGATTTATATTAATAGAAATATCTTTTCCTGTCCATTAATGTGTATTTAAATGAATATTGAATCCATGGATGCTTTTAAATTCTTATATGTTATTGATTATATATGCTATAGTAGGTCTAACACCATTATATAGCATGCTTGTCTTGTTTGCTGAAAGTTGAGAGAGAAAATTACTAATACAAATGAGAGTGGAAAAGGTCAACGGGGATCTACATCAACCATCTGGAATAAGGTATGTTTTGAGATCCTTTAGTGTTAGATGTTTTGTTTCTCTTGCATATGGGAAAGGATTGATTTATGCAGTTACTCTATCTATTGTGGTACCCCAAGCCATAGGAAGCTTTCTCCGTAACAGAATTATGTATTATGACATCACATTTTGGATGTTTAATGAAATTTTTTTATGATGATCAATTTTATTTATTTACATGTGTGTAAAAATGTATGTTTGTGATATTATTATGGTCTATGAAACAAATGCCAATCTAACTCATAGTTAGCATATGAGTCAACAAATTGATTAAAAATTCTTGAAACATGTATGTATGCTATGTTCTCAAATTTTCGTTCTAGCAATCTCACACATAAGAATCTTCGTAATAATGTCATATCCCTAATACAATACAAGCCATTAAGCTGTGAAACCACTAACTGTGAATCAAGACATACCTCAAGAGAGAGAACACCATGTGAAATGGCATCTCGTAATAACTCGATAACGGAACTATATTCAGCAACATTGTTCGAAGAAGGCCATAAACATACGCCTCCTGAAGAGAATACCTAACCCGTAGGAGTATAAATCACCCAAGTAGCAGAAGTTGAGTTTTGAGTGTGGTGGCTAGCACCATCATCGAATCCTATGTAAGTGGAAGACTCCATCAACATCTACCATGAGAAATGAAAGCTAATCAACAAACCCGATCACCATAAGAAAACCTAACTATGCAACAAACTGTACAATAATATACAATAATCAGCCCTCGCTGAAGATCATGCATAGTATTTTTTAAGATAGAGCCCATTTCTAGGCTCTGCCAAGGGTCTGCCTTCATAATCCACTAGCTCATAGGCGCCCTTCTCTAACACACATTTCACTACGTAAGGACCATGCCACATGGGATTAAACTTCCCTACCCCCAAGGGTTCTTTAGCTTGATCCCATAAAAGGACAAAATCACCTTCACTAAACCTCCTTGGATGGATAGACTTATCATATTGGACCTTAACGTGATGCTTATTTACTAAATCACCTAAGGCATCCCGACGCTGCTCATCAAGCTGCTCTAAGTGGATCAAACTTTCCTCCAATGCGAAAGTGTCTGGTAAAAGCTCCATAGCTAGCTTCAATGAAGGGATTTCGCATTCAACCGACAAAGACAGACTCCACCCCATGTATGAGCTGATATGGAGAGAAACTAGTGGAAGTCTTAACCGCAGTTATATAGGCCCACAAAGCAAGATATAACATGATATGCCAATTCATCTTACTTTTCACGATGGTTCGTTGGAGAATGGACTTAAGTGATTTATTCACTACTTCAACTTGTCCATGTGCTTGAGGGTAATAAAAATAGGAGTGCTCCTACTTATACCCTAACTTCGAAGCCAACTCTTCCATCATTCTATTCTGAAAGTGCCTACCATGATCAGTGACAAGCTCTTTCAGAATGTCAAACCGAGTAATAAGTTGGTCGAAAACAAAATGTGCGGTTGTCTCATCATCGTATTTAATCGTGGGCATAGCCTTAGCCCATTTTGTGAAATAATCGACAACCACTATAATGTGATGATTCCCCCCAGCCGAAGCTGGGTTGCAATCTATGAATTCAATCCCACACTTGGTGAAGGGACCGAAAGTGATAATTGGATGTAACGGGGTAGGATGCGAGTGCATATTGCATGCAAACACCTGGAAAGGGTGACACTTCTTGACCGCATTGACACAATATTTGAAGATCGACGGCAAAAAATATCCCGCTCTCAAAAAATTTTGGGCTGTGGAAATCCCAGATAAATGACCACCACATGCCCCTCCATGGCAATCATTCAGCACAACCTCAGCCTCATCATGGGTTAAACAACGACATAAAATGGATTCTTCCCATGGCAGTACAAAGTGTTATCCACTATAAGGTAGTTCTTAGATACATGACGTAATCGTCATCACTCATCCCATGAAAGGTGAGTAGGGACCTTCAAATTTTGCAAATATATAATGATATCCCCATACCATGGGTCCAAAGTTGATATAAGGAAAATATTCTCATCGACAAACGTATCCTCATAAACCTCCTCCTCCTCCACACTTGGAAAATCAGAAATGGGCTCCGCAACAATTAACGATTTCGCTGAAATAAATTTGAGATCGAATTCTTGCAAAATAACAATCCACTTATTATATTTTCCCCCAATCATATTCTAGTGAGGACGAAGTGAAATGGATTGACATGAGCTACCACCAAGGTCTGGCGAAGGAGAATGTAATATCTGAATCTCTGAATCGCATGAACAGTGTGTTGCAGCTGCAACCGTTCTCCCCAAATTTCTTAAATTTTGGGCCCCTCCTCATGATTTTGCACTTTGACGTTTTGGTCGTGTTTTAATTTTAGATGATTGTAAAATATTAACTCTCGCCCAAGGTTCGAATTGTGATTGCGTTTGGAATTTATGATGAGTCGCAGATTCTAAGTTTGTTTCGCTTGTTGATCGAACCAAGTGTTCTTTATTGTGGGTCGTCGTTGCGGAGGTATAATAGGTTTTTGTCCATTGTTGAGTTTGAGAAGCTGTCCAAAACACTTAATTTTTCTGTTAAATTGGGCATCACACCATGTTAAATCGGCCGCTTTTGTCCTTTTCCCTTCCGCCGTTGCGGCTCCCAAAGCGGCCTAGCGTCTGAAGCGTAAAGAGCTCCGACTGCCGATGCGTGTTGACCCTTTTCGTCACAGACCCGTAGTTTTTCTCTTCCACCGTTGCGGCTGGGAAAGTCATTCAGCTTCCGATTTAAATGTCTTTCGACTTTCGACTAAAGCCTTTTCCCGCCCGCGTTTCGTTTGTCCGTAGCTTATGTCTCTTCCGCCGTTGTGGCTGGGAAATCCGTTTAGCCTCCGATGTTAATATCCTCCAACTTCCGGTTAAAGCTTCTCCCTCCCACGTTCTGCGTGACTTTAGCCCTTGTCTTTTCCGCCGTTGCGGCTAGGAAATCCTTTTCGCGTCTGTTGTCAAAGCCTTTCGACTATCGATTTAGAACTTTCCCACGCAAGGCTTAATCAAAAAAATTTCAGATCAAGAGATGCACCTGGCTGTTTCCTTGTGGAATAGTCGTTTCAATTGGTAGAATTTGATGCTTTGTTTTGTAACGTAGTCCCAATGAATGATGCTTGTCGATTGATTGCAGGTGGGTTCGGGAGATCGGTCAAACTATCGCGGTGTGGAGGAAGACGGACCGAAACTAGCAGGATCACAAGAAGGACAAACGAAGGAAAAGACAAAATGAATGGTGACAGAGGAGCAGCTCTGAAAGGTCCGACAGTTACTAAGCCAATCACGAGCATGCGGAAGAAAAAAAAAGAGGAATATGAAGCGTTGGGGAAATGAAAGGTCAGACGCTTGGGGGGGTAGCCCAAGCGGTTGGCAGTTGTAGTTTAAATATTTGAAAGCAGAGCTTAGACGAGGACTTTTTCCCTGGAAAAACTTGTAAACCATTTGCTTGTAAGAGGAACTATTTCATTTTACAATCAGAAACTACAACTTTGCCTACTGGAGAAAGCGAAATGTGGAATGTATCAATGTGATTAAATGAACAATGTTGAAGGGGAACTATTTTGTTTTCAGTTGTGTTTCATTAACTGTGAGAGTGTTTAACTTCCTGAACCTATGTTCTTGTTGAATGCTTTTCAGTATAGTTTTTGATGTTTTCCACTGTGAGTAATGAATGTTGTTCATAAAACAATTGGCTAACTGGTTGTTCAAAAATCTGCAATTGTTCATGTGTCTTGAAAGAAGTGTCAGCTATCTGTAACTTTTCATTATGCATGTACAAAATGTATTACTCACCAATGAATGATAATCCTACTCCCTAGGGATAGATTAGGTATTTAGTTTTAATTTCTTGTTGTATGTGATTTAGATGCTTGTGAATGCTAAGACGAGAGGTAAGAACCTGCGCATCACGTTGTGACTACTCCTTGCATATTATCGCCCTGCATGGTTAGTTAGGTACTTGCATATCATACATTAAGTCAAAAAATACAAAGTATTCGGTGTACCGGGCTGCAGCCGGTAAAACCCTTTGTTTTGTTATTTGACCTACGGTAGTCGGACCGCAAACTGGACGGATTCCCCATACCAAACAATCACGGGCTAGTGGGGAACGTTGACTGGGGAGAATCCCTTACTATTGTTTCCTGCGAATTTCTGGGCCTCAACAGTTTTGGTGCTAGAAGGAGGGCCACCAGTGTATGGCTGGTCGAGGAAACCCGTTTTCCCAAGATTATTCCACCGGTAACAGTTCTGAAAGTAGTGGGTTTCATAATCCAATTCCGGAAGAAAGAGAACATCTATATTCTGTTGGCAACAAAATTGTTAATGATCTGAGAAGACACACCAGGGCATATGTAAAGAAGATTGGAGGATTGCCAATCATCCCTGAATTTCCCAAAAGAGAGTATAAAAAGAAATATCGTCTTGTAGCAGAAGAATCAGTGTTGGTTGGAGATTGGGAAGAACTTGTAGAAACAGCCTTACAGGAAGTTGTACTACATTTGAACCAAGAAGGCCCAAATACCCCTCACACTTCTCTTGCTCGCACTCCTATTGGCTCACCTCCTCACTCTCCACCTAGACTCATGGTAGGAGTAAATGCTAATCCACCACCTAACCCACCTAATCCACCACCTGCTTGGAGAGCCAGATCACCGTTAAACCTGACGCCTCCATTACACGACCTACCTCGGGCCTTTGACAATATGTTTCCCAAGTTTGACCCAAATGAGAAAATACTAGTAGATGATCATCTACAAAGTTTTTACTTGGCAATTGAAGGATTAAGGGTCGGGGAATATGAAGATGTAGTCTGCAGACTATCCCCGCATACCCTTAAAGGATCTGCAGTGTCATGGTACTTTGGATTTCCTGCTAACTCTATCCCTGATTGGGATACCTTTGAAAGAATTTTCAAAAGTAAGTATGCAACTCAAAAAACTCATGCAGCTCTCATGAAAGGGCTGTGCGCGTTGAATAAAGAAAGAAAAGAAAAGGTGCACAGTTTCACACAAAGGTTTGCATCCTATCTCAAGAATTTCTCTGAAACAGATAAGCCTTTTGACAAGGTATTGATTGAGTATTATACTTCAGCTTTAGGCCCTGATTTGGCCATGTTTTCCAAAGGTAGGGCCAAGCCTACTTTGATGGAAACATATGAAGAAGCATAAGTAGTGGAAGCTGAAAGAGAGAGAATTGAAGACTATCCAGAACAGTCAGGAAAGAAAGGTGCGGGAAGAAAAGCCTTATTGTTTACTAAGCCTAAGGAAGAAAAGTCGCCAGATTTGGAAAATATGGCCAAAATGATGCAGAAGATTTCCAACAAAATCATAGATATGGAGAAAAAAAAGGAAGCACAAAAGTTTTATAGGCCCTATTATAAGAAAAGAGAGGATAACAATCAGTCTCAACCTCCTCCTCACAATAATGCATCTATGAATCTAATAGAGGTCGGCATGGACAATTTCTGCACTTTCCACCAACAGCCACACTCTGAAAAGAATTGTCCTCAATGGATAAATTCGACGACGTTGGTCATGAATAAGCTCTTGGATTCCAGATTAACAGAAGAGGGAGCTGAAGAAAGAAAATAAAATACTACTTCAACGAAAGAACAGGAAGAGGAAACTATAGTTTTGTGGATTCTGTTTCATTATTTGATGCTAAAGAAGAAAAGAATCAGGGGTACAAGGACATCATGGAAACCAACATGGAAACAAGGAGCCAAGGGCCAATTAAAGAAAACAGTATCATTTTACCAAAGATTAAAAGGATGCAAAGAAATGTAAAGAGATTTCAAAATAAATCCTTGGCTAATAAGATTCCAGAATTCACTATTACCAGCCAAGATTTGAAGCAGAATAATACATTGGCTAGGCCAGAGGAAGGAAAGATGAATTCTGATAAACCTCATCCCATTGAGCAGCCGATCGATTATGACATCGTGGAGGATTTAAAGAAGTTAAAAGCGAATGTTCCACTATTCGAAATGTGTAAAGTGCTTGAACATAAAGAAAGACTGTTGAAAGCACTTGGAGCATCGGATGAGAATCTGCCCACGGATAATCAGCCTCAGGAAGAAGAAGAAATCAGAGAAACCAGCGTTGGAGGTAAGTCTAAAAGTAAACATCCACCTTTCCTCCTCACGTTTGAAATTTTTAATAATAACGTGCACAATTATCTGGTAGACTCACGGGCGACAATTAATGTCATGCCAATATCAGTATGTAAGAAGATAAATGGGCAGCCTAAACCATCCACGTGGAGGGTGGTTCAGTTGGATAGGACAGATGTAAAAGTAATTGGTGAGATGGAAGACATCCTAGTCCGTTTGGCATCCAATGATAAAGTATGCCAAGTCATTAACATCGTGGTGGCTGATATACCAGATGCTTACGGTATTGTCTTGAGCAGAGATTGGTCGGCCAAATTAAATGGATATTTTGCCTCGAATTGGTTGCATCTGTGGTTACCATACAAAGGGAGTCCAAACCAGATTAAGATTCTAAGAGAACCTCACATGAAGTATAATGTTACTCAACTAGAGGAGAAGAATGTACCAGTGGATTCTGTATTGGGAAACTATTTTATTGAGTTGGAACTAGGAAATTACCAAGCAGAAGAAGCCAACAACACATCAGACACTCAGCCTGATCTCCTTCGATTCTCACAGGCTGATGAGATTGACTGTAAAATAGTAGACTTAGTAGTAGGAATAGATTCACATTCAGTAGTTAGTGATTTTTGGATTTTGTTTTTTGATGGCTCAGACATTAGAAGGGTCAGGGGCTGGCTGTGTCCTGATCAACCCACAGAAGAATAAACATTTCCTTTCATGTAGATTAGAGTTTGAGTGTACTAATAATACAGCTGAGTACGAAGCATTGGTGCAGGGACTAAAGAAAGCGATTGAATTAAAGGTAAGTAATCTAAAAGTTTTTGGGGATTCTGGAATTATTGTGAAACAAATCCGGAATCAAATACATTGTGTTTCCCCTCACTTGAAAGCTTACCAAAATGAGGTATGGGACCTGCTTAAATGTTTTAATGCATTCAACATTATTTCAATTCCAAGAATTAAAAATGCAGCAGCTGACCTGTTGGCCACATCAGCCACTAGGCTCATACCCACTAATAATCAATGTTCTGTCGAATTGCTTTTCAGGCCCTCAGTACTGGATATGATCACCAACTTGCGAGTGTTTGACGATGATCAGCAAATAATAGAATGCTTGACAAATGACAAGGTCTTTAAAGGAGCAATTATAGATGATGAGGAACATCAGGCTGAGATGAAATATGACAATTTCATTCCTAAAGGTGTCAGAACGTTAGAAAAAATGTTCAATTTAAATGAAAAGTTCAGAAGACCAGCCAATGTAAATACCCATAGCTCATCTCTACAGTTCGAGCTGATAAATTTAGGGACTGAGATGAATCCCAAATTTGTGAATCTCAGCAAGTGTTGTTCACCAGCAGAAAGAGACAAATTCATCAGTCTATTCAAACAATATAAAGATGTTTTCGCATGGACGTACGAAGATTTGAAAACATACAACACCAGCATCATCAAGCATGTCATCCCCATGAAAGCAGGCGTCAAGCCATATCAACAACCATTAAGAAAAATGCATCCAAAATTGGAACCGCTGATTCAGAGTGAAGTGAAGAAATTATTGGATGCTAGAATCATTTTCAAAGTCAGACACTCTGAGTGGGTGTCAAATCTGGTACCAGTAAGAAAAAAGTCTAGATAAATCAGACTCTGCGTGGATTTCAGGAACCTAAACCGTGCACCAGACAAAGATAACTATCTTGTTCCACCCATGGAGCAACTGCTACAAATGGTTTCAGGTTCTAAACTGTTTTCATTGTTAGACGGTTTCTCTGGCTACAATCAAGTATTAGTAGACGAAGAAGACCAATTGAAGACCACGTTCAGGACCAAATGGGGAACCTTTGCCTACAGGAGAATGCCCTTTGGGATTATAAATGCTAGAGCAACATTTCAGAGGGCTATGGACATAGCTTTCCATGGATTGATTGGTCGAAGTGTTGTAGTATACCTTGATGATATTACAATATTCTCAAAGATAAGAGGAGAGCACGCGTTTCACTTAAGGAAAATTTTCGAACGCTGTCAGAAATATGGCATCTCACTCAATCCTAAGAAGTGTGTGTTTGCTGTCACGGAGGGCAAGTTGCTAGGTCACATAGTTTCGAAGAAAGGAATCTCTATAGATCCAGAAAGAATTAAGGCTATTGAACAAATCCCCCTGCCCCATAATAAAAAGGGGATGCAATCATTTATGGGAATGATAAACTTTGTGCGAAGATTTGTCCCTGATTTTGCTCAGATTGTCAAACCACTACAACAGATGGTAAAGAAAAATGCACTATTCAAGTGGACTGAAATTGAGAAGAGCGCATTCAACAAAATCAAAATTGTTGTTGCACATGCACCCTCCCTAAAAAGCCCAGATTTTGACAAAGATTTTATCTTGTATACCTTTGCGTCCGATGATTCACTAGCAGCGGTGCTCACCCAAAAGGAAGATGGGGGGGATGAATTCCCAATATCCTTTATGAGTACTGGTCTACAGGGGGGAGAATTGAAATACCCAGTTGTTGATAAACAAGCTTACGCTATATTCAAAGCAGTAAAACAATTCAGGCCTTATATTTTTAAAATAGAACCAAGGTGATCGTCCCCTACCCAGCTGTAAGATCTCTTCTTATACAAAAGGAGTTAGGAGAAAGAAGAGGCAATTGGGTAACTGCTCTTCAAGAGTACGACCTTGAATTCAAGCCAGCATCTATAGTTAAAGGACAAGGGTTGTGCAAACAGATGACTGAAAATAAAAAAAATGAAGAACACGCCTGGGAAGATGAAGCCGAATTACATGTAATGGAGGTATGTCCTTTGTTTACAGCTCCCGAGTCTTGGTATAGAGACCTGGTGCATTACCTGCAGGTAGGGCTGTTGCTAGAACACTGGATTTCCAAGCAAAGAAGAGCGTTGCGTCTTAAATCAGCTTCCTATCAACTTGTTGAAGGAGTATTATTCAGAAAGAATTATGACGGGGTTCTTCTCAGATGCTTAGAAAAGGAATATGCGAAGAAAGTAATGTCAGAATTGCATGACGGTCCTGCTAGGGGACATTATTCAGGAGATACTACGGCCCACAAAATACTCAGAGCCGGTTACCATTGTCCTACGCTCTTCAAATATGCACACGCACATGTCAGAAAGTGTGATATTTTCCAAAGGTGTAGCGGGAGACAACCTAAAGCAGCAGCACCCCTAAAGCCTGTGATGATCATGGAGCCATTCGAGCAATGGGGGCTGGATATTATTGGAGAAATAAAACCGAATTCCTCTCTACAGCACAAGTACATTCTAACTGCTACTGATTATTTCACTCGCTGGGTCGAAGCTATCCCGTTGCGCAAGATAAATGAAGATGAAGTCATCAGCTTCCTGCAAGATCATATCATGACCAGGTTTGGAGTTCCAGTTTCGTTAGTCTTTGATGATGCTAAGTACTTTTCATCAATTAAATTGACTGCTTTTGATCATGATAAAGGGATAAAGTTGCATTATTCTGCTAATTACTATCCACAAGGAAATGGCCTCGCTGAATCCTCTAACAAAAATCTAATTAGAATTTTAAAGAAGACTATAATAGAAAACCAGAGGAGTTGGCATGCAGCGCTACCAAATGCCCTTTGGGCTGATAGAGTCACCCCCAAGTCTTCGATTGGAGTGTCTCCATATACCCTTGTCTATGGTAAAGAAGCCATCCTTCCTCCCAATATCATGCTTCCTTCTTCCATAATAGCTCAAGAATCTAGAGGGTCGGATGATGAGGTTTTGCAAATAAGGATATATAATCTCCTGAAAGCAGAAGAGGCTAGATCTAAAGCCAGAGAACGCTTTAAGAAATAGCAAGAGTTAGTTAAGAGATGGTTCGACAAACATAAAGCTGGAACAAAAGACTTTGAAGTAGGAGACTTAGTCCTCAAATGGGATCACCCCCATGATGAGAAAGGAAAGCACACTAAATTCCAGCAGTTGTGGGTAGGCCCTTTTCAGATTGCAACAAAGCTTGGCACTTCTACTTATAAGTTGCAGGATCTACACGGGTGGGAAGAGAACTTACCAGTGAATGGTTTGGTTCTCAAGCCTTATTTTTCTTGAGTTTCTTTGAGTTCTTCTGTCTTGTATATAAATAAGCTGTTTAGCTGTCTTTTGAGTCATGTTTTTTAGTTTGTTTTAGTTTAAGTTTTATTGATTTCAATAAAGGGAACGAACCCGCAGTTGCATGGGGAACATCAAAATGTTTGGGAATGATAAATGTTTTTGGGTCTCAGACTGGGTGTTGCTAAAAGAACTTCTTCCAGTTTAGCAGTTTTCTCGAATAAGCTCTGTGTGCATTGAAGTCCTGCTTAACCCCTGTGAAATAAACCAGATTCGAAGAGTCTAGAATACTATGTTGAGGCTCCATCCACCTCACACTTAAAATTTTCTAAGGAGCGACAGCAGAAGACCCATAGAAAGGAGCAAGGTGAACAGTATATTAAATATAAATGATCCCATGCCAAGAAATGAATGCAAAAAGGCAAATAAGAGTAAAAAACTCCTATGAAAGCGTCATACATCAAAGCAGATGCCGAATCATAAGTACTAAATTGTCGAAAGATCCTCTCCGTCCGTGAGTTGAAACATGAAGTACACTGCTCACACAAAAGGGCACTATGGGATAGAGGATCCTGAATTAAAATTCAGTAAGAAAGGCATGTAGGAGGACTCATATGAAAAGGGACAAAAGTCCAAAAGCACAAAAAGTGCTAAAATGGCATGGGAATGAGGAACAAACGAATATTTATGTTTACCATGTGCTACAATCCCGTGGTGTCCAAGCTATCAGCTACCTGAAGACAAAGGTAATAATGAAACTCATCCTCTAGCCTCAACAGAGTTATCTGGACTTGAAAATCTTGGTTTCCACTCTCCCAAATTGGAATATTATCAATGATTGAAGGTACACACTTCCGGCATTCGAGAAATCCAGATAGCTGGAAGAATTCAATAGGATGCATTTATTGTTAAACGGTGTGTCACTCAAAGATTAATCGCCCAGAGATCTAGGTTCACCAGGTAATCGCCAATTGTTGCAGCTGCAACCGTTCTCCCCAAATTTCTTAAATTTTGGGCCCCTCATGATTTTACATTCTTTTAATCATTGGATCCTTTGAGGTTATGGTCGTGTTTTAATTTTAGATGATTGTAAAAGCTTAACTCTCACCCAAGGTTCAAATTGTGATTGCGTTTGGAATTTATGGTGAGTCGCAGATTCTAAGTTTGTTTCACTTGTTGATCGAACCAAGTGTTCTTTATTGTGGGTCGCCATTGCAGAGGTATAACAGGTTTCTGTCCATTGTTGAGTTTGAGAATCTGTCCAAAACACTTAATTTTTCTGTTAAATCGAGCGTCACACCATGTTAAATCGACCGCTTTTGTCCTTTTCCCTTCCGCTGTTGCAGCTCCCAAAGCGGCTTAGCTTCCGAAGCGTAAAGAGCTCTGACTGCCGATGCGTGTTGACCCTTTTCGTCACAGACCCATAGTTTTTCTCTTCCGCTGTTGCGGCTGGAAAGTCATTCAACTTCCTATTTAAATGTCTTCTGACTTCCAACTAAATCCTTTTCCCGCTCGCGTTTCGCTTGTCCGTAGCTTATGTCTCTTCTGCTGTTGCGGCTGGGAAAGCCGTTTAGCCTCCGATGTTAATATCCTTCGACTTCTGGTTAAATCTTCTCCTACCCACATTCCGCATGACTTTAGCCCTTGTCTTTTTCGCCGTTGCGGCTAGGAAAGCCTTTTCGCGTCCGATGTCAAAGCCTTCCGACTACCGATTTAGAACTTTCCCGTGCAAAGATTAATCAAAAAAATTTCAGATCAAGAGATGCACCTGGTCGTTTCCTTGTGGAATAGTCGGTTCAATTGGTAGAATTTGATGCTTTGTTTTGTAACGTAGTCCCAATGAATGATGCTTGTCGATTGATTGCAGGTGGGTTCAGGAGATCGGTCAAACTACCGTAGCGTGGAGGAAGACGGACCGAAAATAGCAGGATCACAAGAAGGACAAATGAAGGAAAAGACAAAATGAATGGTGACAAAGGAGCAGCTCTGAAAGGTCTGGCAGTTACTCAGCCAATCACGAGCATGCACAGAAAAGATAGAGGAATATGAAGTGTTGGGGAACTGAAAGGTTAGATGCTTGGGGGGGCATCCCAAGCGGTTGGAAGTTGTAGTTTAAATATTTGAAAGCAAAGCTTAGACGAGGAATTTTTCCCTGGAAAAAATTGTAAACCATTTTCTTGTAAGAGGAACTATTTCGTTTTACAATCAGAAACTACAACTTTGCCTGCTGGAGAAAGCGAAATGTGGAATGTATCAATGTGATTAAATGAACAATGTTGAAGGGGAACTATTTCATTTTCAGTTGTGTTTCATTAACTGTGAGAGTGTTTAACTTCCTAAACCTATGTTCTTGTTGAATGCTTTTCAGTATAGTTTGTGATGTTTTCCACTGTGAGTAATGAATGTTGTTCATAAAACAATTGGCTAACTGGTTGTTCAAAAATATGCAATTGTTCATGTGTCTTGAAAGAAGTGTCAGCTATCTGTAACTTTTCATTATGCATGTACAAAATCTGTTACTCACCAGTGAATGATAATATATGAGGTAGTTAGTTTTAATTTCTTGTTGTATGTGATTTATATGCTTGTGAATGCTAGGACGAGAGGTAAGAACCTACGCATCACGTTGTGACTGCTCCTTGCATCTTATCACCCTGCATGGTTAATTAGGCACTTGCATATCATACATTAAGTCAAAAAATACAAAATATTCGGTGGACCGGGCCGCAGCCGGTAAAACCCTTTGTTTTGTTATTTTACCTACAGTAGCCGAACCGCAAACCGGACGGATTCCCCATACCAAACAGTCACGGGCTAGTCACAGAACGTTGACTGAGGAGAATCCCTTACTGTTGTTTCCTGTGAATTTTTGGGCCTCAACAAAGTGGCCAAGGAAAGTTTCTCCACATGAGAATAATGGATTTCTGCATCAATAAGGTTTTAGCTCAAATAATATATGACATTCTCATGGAGCTCCTCATCCTCCTGAACCAAAACCATACCAACCATCTCCTTGGACACGACCACATAAATAAAAAAATCATGGCTATATTCAGGTGGACTAAGCACAAGGGCCGATGCTAAGTCTCGCTTAAGAGCATCAAAGGACTCCTGGGCTCGCTCATCCTAGCAAAAAGTAGTGTCCTTATTTAAAAGACGCATAAAGCATTTAGTCAAATTGGCAAAATTAACCATGAATCTCTGCAAGAAATTCACCATGCCTTGCAAACACCGAAGATATCTAATATTGTGTGGGGGAGACAATTGAAGTATTTCCTCAACCTTTAAGGGATCGACTCTTATACCCTCCTTGGATACAATGAACCCTAGCAAGCGACCAATGGTCACACAAAAGATGCACTTATGAGGATTTAACCTAACCTGGTAATGGCAACATCTTTTGAATAATAATCTCAAATGGTATGGATGACACAGTCTCAAATGAGAATGAGTAGCACGACACTACTACATTTTGACCAAACTGATCCGACGGCCGTCATGTCAGATTTTTGACACTTCCCTGTCACATGTACGACACTTTGGTTTTTTTTGAAGCGTCGGAAACTTGGCGTCGGTTAGGAGACACTTAAGTAACCGTCACTTAAGCGACACTGAAGTAACCGTCGCTTGAATTTAAATCGTCGGTTATCCGACACTTATTAAGCGACAATGAGGAAATTTTTTTAAAACTTTTGCACCCCCAGGCGTCGCTTAAACGACGGAGAGAAATGGAAACTGTCGGATAAGCGACGGATAAGAAGCCTAACTGTCAGATCAGCGACATAAATAATTGTCGCTCAAGCGACGGCACTAAGGGAAACTGTCGGATAAGAGATGGATACAAAGAAGAACTGTTGGATAAGCGACGGTTACTAAGCGTCGCTTAAGCAACGCCTGCTGCAAATTTTTTTTTTTAAAATATTGTGAAACTTTGTTTAATAGGTATTCCTGCTGTAACGTATTCCTTCCTTTATCCATCCAAAAACACAGTGATACAAGTCCAATGGATTTCCAAATTGAATGCGATAACACCAACAATGTATTATGTAGCTTGACCAGGTAAATGTAATCCAACACCAAGCATTGCAGTTGTAGCCAATCAAGGGTTAAACACTCAGTCTTTAACCAATTGGGGAGAATTTTTTATTACGTTATTAAATTGCAAATTATGCAAATCCATGAATTGAGTATTTTACCCATCATGAAGCTTTCATACTTAGAGAAGAATACATGTGTGTCAAATTTAAAGCCTTGAGATTGAGATTGTACCACAAGCTGTGAGCATATCATTTCTTAAAAATATTCAAGCAACTAAAGCCTTATGCATGCATCAGAAGTATTACTTTCTTTTGGTCTAGAATCACAATGTGGGGCCATGAATTTCAATCAAAGAAGCATCAATTTGGATTGAAATATACCTCATTCTAGATACAATTACCTCCAGGATTGGACCACCCTCTCCTCCAATTAAATGAAGTTCATCCACAATGAAAAGGCTGACTTGCTGAACCAGTTTGCGTTGTTTCCATCTCCGAGACAAAGCATCCCATTTCTCTGGTGTTCTTATTATTATCTGGCCCTTTTCAAGGAGCTTCAAGTCAGTTGCAGATTCACCTGTCAGCTCAACTACTTTCAGTTCCAATCCTTTGCCAAATTTCTGCTCCCAATCCCGATATCGCTCTTTGGCAAGAGCTTCTATAGGAGAAATATAGACACATTGAAATACACTGTCTGTGCCTTTTTGATGCAATCATAGTAAAGCAAACTCAGCACAGATAGTCTTACCGCTACCAGTAGGTGCTGCAACTAAAACATTATCATCTGAGTTATAAAGCACAGTAAATACCTGAGTTTGAATAGGATTGAAGTGTCTAAACTGTTGATAAAGTGCTTCATATGAGGGATTTCTTAACACAGACACAGGAAGTATACT
>LPNX011074318.1:0-48450 GCA_001517045.1 Pseudotsuga menziesii | reverse complement strand
TCTATGTTTGGGAAATGTAATATGATTTAATAGTATTGTTAAGATGCATTGATTTCAGTGACATTACATTTTGTATGTAACCATTAAATTAAATAGTCAAAACCTTAATATGATTTAATTACTGTAGTTATCCAAGTAGATAGAGACACCACACTTAAATAGTTGAAACCCTAATATGATTCAATTACCACAATTAAATAGTTGAAACCCTCATTTAATTAATAGAAAGAACACTCAACAGTCAAAATCCAAGAGCATTGATATTTCATTTTGTATGATATCATTCAATTAAATAGCCAAAACACTAATATGATTCAATTGTTTGACATTGGGGTCAATGCTCCCCGTGAGTTTCGTGACATGGACTAACCGCCTCCCAAGATCCTACCTTTGGCGATTGTGGTGGAGATTAACACATGCGGGTTTTGGTCTAACAACAATTGTCATGTCCCAAATTTTGCATTGGGTCACAATGGCCTAAGCACATTTGCCATATTCATTAGAGTTTGTCAAATTGATGCTAAGGGTCAAATAATTGCCAAGGAGAAAAATTACTAGTTTCCTAGGTTGGGGTGGAAGCTTTGGGATTTGGAATAAGGGGGACAATGAATGATGTTTGAACATTAGAATGACATAAATATTTAATAAAGGAGCTAAATAAATAAATACAAGATAAAATTGAAGTGGCAATAGGGAATGGAGACACATGGAGACTATGGGGCCCACACAAGCTAGAATTTATGTGCCACATGGCATCCTCCTCTTGCAATTTCAAATCCATGGCAAGCCTAAATGTTCTTAGATAAGTTATAAGACTAGTACACTTGGCCATATACATCATAGGTCTAATTTGGAAGGAAATGTAACTTACATGGCAGAGGAATAGTCATTTTGGAGCTAGTGAGACACTTGGACTAGATTCCCTAGCTCTATGACAACAATGATGAAAATGCTATGACACCTATGAAACAAATTAGATATGAAGGCTGACATCTGACATATATGACATGTTAGGTCGAAATAGAGCATCCAAGAGGGTGCTCATGTGAGTTGGGAAAGCTCAATGGGTTCCTACTCAAATTGGGGGAAGATGGAAGGCTAGAAAAGGGAGGGCACATGGCAAATCTTGAGCCCACGCCCAAATTCGAATTGGCTTGAGTTTGAGGATGGATTGATAACCTTAGAAGGCTCAGGATGTTTATAAAATACAGGAATCAACCAAGAGAATAGTTTTTGTTCATTTGAGAAATTGGCATTTGTGAATTGTGAGAGCTAGTGGATGACTAGTTTTCTTGCATTAGCCAATTTCGAGGGTGAAAGATTCCCATCCAAGTTGGTGTTTGGAGAGGCCACTCAGGTCTTTCATGGAGATTTAATGGAGTTTTATTTGCAAGTGTAAGCTACAGGGCAGCTCGTGGTTCCTTTTACTGCAACACTTTCTCTCAACCATTTCTAGTTTGTATGGCATATTCTTGCTCATGGAGGGATTGCGCTTTGGGTGAGCTATTGATCTCTTTGGGGAAGATTATAATGCCCCATTATTTTATGTTCTAATGTAAATTCTCTATAGTTCAAGTTCAGAAGACTCTCAAGTCGAAATACCCAAAAGATTTCATGTAAAAATGTTGAACAATGAAGAAATATTGCCATTTCCCCACTATCTTGTTGTGAACCATTGTAATGCTAATGATTTTGAATTGGGAGATACTTTCATTGTTCATTTATGATTGTAATAAGCTCAATATGATTTTTTCTTCATTCTCAGAAAGTTTCAAGTCGAAATACCCAAGAGTTGTATGTCAAATTGATTTTTAATGAGCAAATAATGACCATTTCCACTCTATTTTGATATATGCCATGGTAATGCTGATCATTTCAAATGGATGCATGTCTCTATGATAAATGTATGATGAATGGACTGTGATTAACGTGTATTACAAGTTTCATGTTCAATACTTAAGCATTGGAATCCGTTTTACTTATTTTAATTGCATTGGGAGAAGATTTGGTGTCTTTTTCCCCAAGGGTCGAAATAGTGATTTGGGAGTTGTTTTGGACAGAGTCATAACAACTTGTATAAACTGAAACATGATGTATATGAGACCTTAAAAATGTCCCTTACACATCCCCTGCCTACGTTCATAAATTAGAGTGGGATTGAGAGCATTTGAGAAGCCATTTCCAGCACTTACCCGAGGGGGATTGGAGCTCCAATTTGCTAGTAAAGACTCCTATTTTGATCAAAATATAAAACTAGTTTGCAGAAGTGATTGGAGGGTTATAAATCGTATCTTAAAATAATATTCAAGTATTAATATCAGTCATACACACTCTGAGAATATTTGGGAGCATTTGGAGCAATTTGGAGACCTAGACATCAAAACTAGTCAAGGTTCGAAATTGGGGAAAAAGTGAAAAAATTGCCATTGTAATAAAATTATGAAAAAGGGACATTACAACAATCGTGAGTCCAACAATTGGTATCAAAGCAATAGGTCAAGGGTTCAAAACTCACCCGACTCGCGTTGGGGGGAGATTGTTGGACATTGGGTTCAACGCTCCCCGTGAGTTTCGTGACATGGACTAACTGCCTCCCAAGATCCTAACTCTGGTGATTATGGCGGAGGTTAACACCTGCAAGTTTTGGTCTTACGACAATCGTGAGTCCAACATCAATTACTGCATTTAGTTGAGTATATATAGTCACCATAGTTAGCCGAGTATAATGTCATATATGATCTATTCATTAGGTCAATGTCATAGTTGAAAACCCCATGATTTATTCATCTATTCTAGTCGTTTTGTATGATGTCATTCAATTAAATAATCAAAACCCTAATTTGAATCAGTTCCCATAGTTAGCGAAGTAGATAAAATCACCATAGTTAAATAGTTGAAACCCTAATTTGACTATATATTAGCATCTAATATTTTAATCTTGATTTTAATGTGGGAATTTAGTAATCGAAGTTTGTTGCATTGCTTTGATTTTAGAAATGTTATTTCTTAGTAATGTTAAGATGCATTACTTATAATGAGTGACAACTATGAATCTATGATCTCTTGACCTATGTCTTTAGATGAAAATTTTCATTATGATTAAACATCTCTCTAATTTGAAATTTGTGCATTGGGAAACGCAATATGATATAATAATATTGTTAAGATGCATTGATTTCAGTGATATTACATTTTGTATGATATCACTTATTTAAATATACATGTAATTCATCATTAAATTTTAGAAGAAATTGTTACAATAATGCAAATAAGGAAAAACTCGATTAAAACTTGCTTGGGGTTTGACAATCTATATGTCACAATGACCAACACTAGAGAAAACAACTATAACTAGCACATCCATATTAATTATGGATGGATAACCCTGATAAATATCATCATCCTTCAACATAAATATACCATGATTTATCTATGATATCGTTATTTTACTAAATGAAAATTGTAAAAAGTCAATACTTTATTTACATTAATATTTTATATTATTAATTTTTAAATAATGTAAATTTTCTTTTGATCCTATTTTTATCGTAATAAAAATATTTTTCTAAAAGTTTTATGAAAATCTATGTACTGATTCATAAAAATAAAAGACAATACTTTAATATTTTATGGAGTTGTTTAACGAGGGGACTTTTTCACCTCCCGACGATCCGATTTCGCCGGGCCTACGGGCAACACCATCGTGTGCGCACCTGCTCCTTTTTTGTTGCTCTGTCTCCGTTAACGAAAATGTGTTCCCACTTCTCAGCTTTGCTGCGATGTCAAGTCCATCCGAAACTGGATCGACCGGAACCGATGAACCCATCATGCACACTATACACCCATCTGTTCAAGCATCCATGAAGGAACACAACCAAGTCTGACAAGCCTGAAGTAAAGAACGAAGGTAAGGGGAACTATAAGGAGGGATGGCTTCGCTCCTCGTCCAATGATGTCTGCTGGGTATGGATGACCTAAACCTGTTCTTCCTTCCTGTCTGTCTGCACTCGACCTTGATGGAAGATTGAGCTAACGAAGCTGGAAAAATGGCTATAATATTTACATTTAAGAACCTGCACAATGTAGATAAAATTGACAATTAGATCTGCTTATTGCTATTATACTGCTTACTTTGTTGCCTGTGCCTATGCCACTGTAGGATCCGAACAAACTGGAACTCTAAGGGGGTTTTCAATTGGTGATCTCAGATGCCCGTACACAATCAGCAGTTGGTGTATCTTTGTTGGATCGAAATTGCTGCTATTCTATGAATTGTTGGCATTAGATGCTCTCGAACTGCTGCTCGAACGATTGGCTGATCCACCTTGACTTGCTTGCGGTAAGTGTTGCTGGTGATGTGCTAGAGATTGAACGTACACATTTGGGAGCGAAAGCTTGCTCGACTAAAGGGAGATGGTAAACACGTTGATGGAAAGAAACACAAGGATTTTTTTACTCCTTTTCCTTTTCCAGTTATGCCTTTGCTACAAGGAACAGTTTGCCAATTATTCCTTTGCTACAAGGAAGAGTTGCACTATGAAGTGGAAGTTAATCCTAGTCCTTTTCCTTTGCAAGGAAGAGCTCCTCTTAAATTGGAATTTAATTTTTTTTTAATAACATTGAAAAGACATCATCATTACCATCCCAATTGGAGGTCATATCAAGGTTCATTATTATATGAGAAGGTAGTGATATTTGGACCCAATTGGATTCCATATCAAAGTTCATTGATATATGAGAAGGTAGTGATATTTGGA
Organism: Pseudotsuga menziesii; assembly: GCA_001517045.1. NCBI lineage: Eukaryota > Viridiplantae > Streptophyta > Pinopsida > Pinales > Pinaceae > Pseudotsuga > Pseudotsuga menziesii. Next base: position 43,693 of record LPNX011074318.1, on the reverse strand, counting down.
CTTTTAAGAAAATTGTTAAAATTTCAAAATCTTAAAGTATTGGCAGGTCATTTCAAGTAAATTTCAAAATATTATAGCAAGCCATACGTATATTAGCAAGTTATTTCAAGTGTGCAAGTCTAAAAAGCCATGTAAACCATGTAGAGTACGTGGATGACTATGAGAGAATGACATGCAAATAATATGAAAAAAAACATTACCAACTTCTATGTATGTCATTTTATTTCAATAGAAAATTGGAATAAATCAAAAGAACATTTTCCAAATATAAGATATTCTTCCTTCCTGCTGGCATTTCGTGAATGCATATGACTTTGATCATGAATTATCCTTTAAATGGGACATCGTCTAACTTGTAGAAAGTAGAAAGAGAGGTGATTTTGAATCTTTGTGCCCGCAGGATATGCTTGGGTAGCTTTATGTTGCACTGCTAGTTTACCTAGTTCGAGGTAGCTTCTATCCCTTACTTGTCCCTTAAACACATACCTCAGCTCTCACTAAGCTCCGGGTAAGACATGTTTTGGGTAGCATCGCTAGTTATTGTTCAAGGTAGGCATCCTTTAGTCCTGGTCATGCTCCCTGTTTGGAGTACTGGTCATACTACCTGTACTGCCTGGGTTCAGGGGGAGGGGGAATATTGGATGAGTCGTAGTTGATATACCACCCCCTAGTATTTATGACTAGCACACCCACATAGTTTGTGGTTGGATCACGTCGATAGGGATCAAATGGTTAAGAGATAGTTATGGAATGGAAGATAGATTGGAATTATTTTGTATTCCTCATATTCTTTTAGTTAAACTGGTTCAACTGTGAGTTACCCATGCCTAGATACATGTTATCACCGACATTCTTCCTGTTATCCATTTATCAACTATCGATTATTTTTTATTTTATTTTTATTTTTATCTTACATTCTTTTAGTTATCTTCCATGAATTGTTGGTTATCCATTCATAAGTTACGAGTTATACATGCATTGCTACCAATTATCCATTCATCAACTAGCTACTAGTTATTTTTATATTCCTTTTTTTTAATTGTTTCTTTCAAATTTTGAACAACTACCATAGAATCAATCTCGACAGTACACTTGTCTCATCCTCTTCTGTAGATGAAAAAGCATAGGTCGTATTCCACCCCAAATCTCAAATAAAAACGTCTATCGACGTAATTAGCCAACTATAAATTTGAGGTGGATCACAACCGGGTTTGAGGTTTGGCAACAATAATTAAGAAATGGAAACTTAAATAAGTGTACCCTCTCCCTTTAGTCGAGCAAGCTTTCGCTCCCAAATGTGTACGTTCAATCTCTAGCACATCACCAACAACACTTATCACAAGTAAGTCAAGGTGGATCAACCAATCGTTCGAGCAGCACTTCGAGAGCACATAACGCCAATAATTCAAAGAATAGCAGCAATTATGATCCAACAGAGATACAACAACTGCTGATTGTTTACGCACATTTGAGATCGCTGGTCAAACAAGGGTCGCTGAGTAGTTTTTAGTCCAAGGTTATAGTTTATAGGAATCAGTTTAAACACCAATTGAAAACCCCCTTAGAGTTCCAGTTTGTTCGGATCCTACATAATTTTTATTTTATGAGCATACATAATTTTTTTATTTATTTTTATTTTTGGTAGCATAATGTTAGGACATGACAACATCTCTCCCATATTGGATTGTAAAGCACCTCCCTACAGGGATCAAATATCTTGAGATATACATTTTTTCTTAGTGTATACAAAAAGTAAGATAAAAATAATTTATACCTCAAGAAAAATTGAATCTCTTGGTGCTTGAGAAACCAACATTTAAGATGAATCTTTTTATAAAAACTACTCCTTTGTCATAAAATATAGTTTTATAGATTTTTAAAATAAAAATCATAGATTCAATTAATTTTTGCTATTACTTATGGTTACAAAATAAGATATTGGATCACTTGACACACTTAACAAAATAAACATTTATAAAAAAAACCCATATACAAATAATAAAGAATCATAATATTGAATCACTCAAAAGACTCGTGCTTAGTGATCAAATTTGAAGGGTGTGTCTTAATTTCAATTGGAAGAGCATTTATTCTTGGAGCCCTTCAAAGATGAAGGGAAATATAATTAATTGTACTTCAATTGACAAGTATAAATTAACTAAACCCTTTCCCCCCAAAATGTAGAAAACAAATATTGCCTTTCCAAATGTTTACAATCTTAAACAATTGAGCACCCCCTAATCTCTATACAAAAAAATGATATATTTTCAATAAACCCTAATATGAACACATTAATTTGACATACATGTAACATTAATTTTACACTTCAATAACATAACAACTTTCTACTGTATTTTTTCAAGTTGGAGCACGCTTCATTATACAAAAAATCTACTTAGACTATGCAATAACCATATTGCGGTATCTGCATGATCTTATGTATAGTGTAAAATGTTGTAACTAGATATAGTCTTAAGAAAAAACTAGAACCATGAGAGAACTACTTACTGTTAACTATGTACAAAAGGAGACCACTAAGCAAAGCGAGGCTATAATAAACCTACAACCAAAAAATACATATAAAACCAACCAAAACTTGATTTAAATCAGAGAGAGGGCGACCATAAAGGCCTGAGAGATGCAAGAATGATAAGCATTGGGTGCCTAAGAAAAAATAATACACAACTCATAAAACATTAAAAAAACTCCTACATACCAAGCAAGTTAGCAACAGGAGCATCACTTGGGTTGAGGCATCAAATTTTGTTGTTTACAACTTGTCACGTCATCACACATGTATGGGATGGAAGGGCAATGGAATCAAGCCTAAGTCAACTGGAGCCTTGCAACTCACTCCATGTCCGAGTCTCGACAATCTGCCTTTTAAATTGAACCAGAACACCAAAATATGTTTGTTAATGGTTGGATTTGAGAAAGTTCTAAGTGTGAATAATTAAGAGCTCGGGGATCTAAAATATGTTATGTTTTGTACCAATCCACGATTCGACGAATTGACAGTCACAACTAGGAAATTCAAGTTATTTAATGAAAACAATTAATGTATCTACCTCAATGTCAAAACTATTTCCATGCTGATGAGGGACACTACCCTTCTTATTGTCTTACCAAAAGGCATGAGAATGAGGAAGAAGACCTAAAATTATGGACTTCACCTTCAAAGAATGCCTTGCAATCACATTGGTAAAGAGTGATAAGAAGATCACAACAATCCAACGTGTCAAATCTCAATTGACGGTGTTAATTAAAGACTTATATGATAAATTTAAAATAAGACTCGCTTATAGTTTTCTCTTACTCTTTGCATCCTAATACATTTGATATTTTATGGTTGTCTCTGCGCCTTGACCCAATTGATATCATAAAGTGAGGATGTGCATGCATAATAATCCTTAGGTATGACTATGAGATGATGATTTGAAGAGAATATGATGTAAAGACATGTAATTTTTATACATATTTTGGTGGCGAGTTCCGAGGACAAATGTTGTGAGAAACACAAATGTTTGGAAGGACAAAGGGAGATTACATCATGTTCATGCCACCCATCAAATTGAAGACTACCCTTGAGCAAAAAGTTGTTATTTTTAAAATTTTATTAACAACAGTTATGGTGCTTTGGTCTAAATGTTTTTCCGAACTCATTGTTTCTCCATATCGTGTTCCTAGTTACACCTCTCTATATCAAAGCATAAATCGACTTCTACATAGTTTGTGATCCTCGCTACATTTCATTATTTGTAGTTGCATGACATTGAGTGTTGTTTATATAGTTGTCACGAGTCCTTGATATTCATGCAAGAAATGAAGTCTTGTAGAGGAGGATTCGTCAAACCGACCATTTGAATTTTCATTTAACAAAAAATAGTGGACATTGGTAGCCATGTTCACATAGGTAGTAAGCACAAAGTTTTGGGCTCGTTTCAAGTCTAGTAGTAAACTAATAGTTGTTCTCTGTTTTTATAGTCGTAGTTGCTAACACATTGTCACACCTTAGATTGCTGCCCCAAGTGACTTGGGAGTCATAGTCACATCCCATTGACCAATGCCTCTAGTCGTCGGTCATCACTCGTCATCTTGGACAACTAAGCAGTGGGTGTGTAGCGTGAGTGAGCGAGCGATTACAATTTACGATATTTCCAATATTTTGAATGACAAGTCAAACTTTATAACATAGGTATTTCAACATCTTGAGAATTTATAAGGATGGGTAATTTCAAATGTTGCCCTTCTTTTGAGATGTCGATATAAATTATGTCCTTAATTCAAAAAATCAAATTCAGATTTTAATTTTTGTTTGAAAAGCAATTTAAACTATACAATTCTAAGAAGGGTTAAAACCCTTTAGAAGAGTTCAAATTTGAATGTAGTTGGAGCTCATAAAAACCACACATCTTGAAAATAGGTGATGAATTACATTACATACTGAAAACTCCAAAAATTTAAACACAAAGCCAACCATTAATTGTAACGAAACTTTGCGCAAAGTTTCCTCCTATGATATGCCCTAATCACTAGTACAATCCCAAACTTTGGACTGCATTTTCGAGCAAGTCATGGAAGTAAAATCTAATCAAAATATTGAATGACCTTGCGTCCATAAAATGTGAATGCTCCACCTCTACCTCTAAATACTCCATGATTCCTAAGGCGTTCAGCGCTTCCCAAACTCATTGGGCGACATTTTGATACTAGAACCGAAGAATATAGAGAACCGGAGTGATAGTATTCGAAAGCCCTTGGGTTTAAGGCGCTTGTGTGACTTCAGTTTCAAAATGCCAGGTTGGAACTTGGAAGGCTTGAATATTCGGTAAGGGTAAGCCTAACCTGGTAAAAGTCATTAGCTATTTATATAAATGTCATAGTTGAAAAAGACAACCACACAGAAGACAGAGAGCGCCATAGAGTCCAATGTGGGGATAACTTAACATGACATGGATTAAGTAATACATTTCCCCACGCGAATACACGTCACACTATGATCATGGAGGCTTTCAGTACTGTCTACAATATTTTATGCCAGATCCCATGTTCCACTAACTACCAGGTACAAGATCCCAGCTATTTTAATCAGGCCTGAGTTTGGTTTCATTTATATTAAATGGGTCTGATTATGTAGTTAAATTTAACTATTGGGCTTTGGTTACTGGCATTTAGGCCACCCACAGCCACCGGATTTGACCAAATTAGCAATTGGGTTTCTGTGGCACGTGTCATTGATATTCACCAGTCAATGTAGTAAAATTGCCATGATGGAGCCGTGCATACATCTACCTACTTCCGACTGGTAAGAATGCCAAGAGAGTCAAAGGGCTGCTTTTGCTCCTGACATGATTTTTTACGGAAAACCCATATGATATTCTAATTGTAGATTTAGTTTTTGGTGATTCATAATATTTTCTTGGTCAAAATACCCGGTTGGGCTGTACCCATGAAAGGCCTTTGTGTGCTAAAACGCCCAATTACTGTCTTAAACCTAAGCTGTTAAGTAAACGTCACTGGTTAAAATCCCAGTTATTTGAATCCTTTCAGGCCACTACTTTGAACTGTGGTCCTCTTCTAGTTAATTGATTGCTTGGGTATGCGAACAGGAGAATTTTGGTTGGATTGTTGGGATGAGTAGTGGTTGGCTCATGATTTTGGAGTCAATTGTCGAATTTGGGTTAACCTCGAGAGTTTTGTTTGACGGAGGAACATTAATCGCTTCCAATGTCTGGGTCTAATTCAGCATATCGATATTTCCTCAGCGCACCTGAAAATCGTAATCTGCTCAATTTTTCATCAATTATGAGAGCCAGATTATTAGTCATTATCTGTAATGTGCATACTTTTGTTTTGTCTTGCTTACATCTGGAGCCTTGAATCCAAATGCCTTCCATTTGGTCGGTCATGTGATTTCTATTGATTTTGGAAACATAATTGTCTTGTTGGACAACATGTTGAGATAGTTTGCAAAAGATCTAATTTAAAAGGTTCGCTCTTCTGATTCTGAATCCATTGACAAGATGAGCAACTCAAGAGCAAGCCAGCTTCAGCCACTGTCAGTGCCTAAATCTGAGTTGAAGTGTTACGTTACCCCAAAGACTTGGTTTACAAGTCCTCTTTCTGTTGAAACAAGTCCATTGAAACTGGAAAGCCCCATTGATTTTGAGATATTGGAGGGGGCATCTCCTTCAGCACGGTTTGGCATGGATATAGGTGGCACACTATGCAAAGTTGTCTACTTTGAGCCAGCTTGGCAATCGTTTAGTCCAGGTGTAAATCTTGGCCAGAGCAGGAATGCTACCAAATCTGAGAAACTCTATGAAAACGATATTACAAAAATGGACAAAGGCAGAGGCAGGGCCAGTGTATTTGATAAACCATTTGAAGATATGCATTCAGAGCTGCCTTCAGGGAAAGGAGAGAAATCCCATAAGGAGATTGGTGCTTCTGGTGCCCAACCTACTGCCAGAATTGAGACACAGACTGATGGTTCTTTCGAAATGAATCCTAATTCGAGCAAATCACAGGACCCGCTGCAAAATTTAGAGGATACACATTCCAATATTCAGGATGGAAGACATGAAAAAGCCTCGCCAGGATATATTGATTTTAATAGTATCAAAACCTCTTTTTATGCGCTTACTGAAGAACGGACACATGAAGGAGCACATTCTTCTAACTATCCAATAAGGAACGTTCGCAAAATATGGCTATCCAGTCATGCTCCTATTACTCTGCCAGGTCGTGGAACTCTTCATTTCAAATGTTTTGGTGAGTTTCAAGTGGCATGCTAATAATTCATTTCTTTTCTTACCAAGATTGACAATGGTTTTCTGTGATAGCTTCTTATTGGGTTGTCTGGGTGACTTTCTCTGGTATAATATATTTTTGCATTTATTCCTTGCCTTTAAATAAAATCTCACTAATTGTTCAACGCATGAACTAGAACTGGCATCTTAGTACTTGTCAGAGAGAAGAGGCCAAAATAAGAATGAAAAACTCCTTAACAAAACAATTTTTGAGCAAAAGGAGAGCTTTAATGTAGAGCTCAGCCAGCATGAGGCTTTTTTTATCCAAGAGATTTCAGGTGAAGCATGGAATGCGTATTTTGCTTTCCCTGCAGTTTCGGCCCTGTAATCTCTACAACTAAATATCATCTTTCTATGAAGTAGCAAAGTTGAATGATTTTAATTCTTGGCTGGGTGGTATGTAAAATCAAAGAAACATTCCTAAGTAGATATGTATAGTGCTATAAATAGTGTAACTGTGTACTCATGTCTATTGCGTCACTGATTTAAGATAATTTCAAACTGCATTTCAATATTCTCAAGAAACATAAGAAACGAAAGTAGACACCAACTTTTAGGATGAATGTATTCATCATTGTAGATAATATAATCATTTGCTGTGAGAGAGTGTAATCGCTGCAAGTAAAAAACATAACAACAATGGTATTTTAGTAAGGTTCGAAGAAATGTGCATGGACATTTAATTTGTTTGATTTATTTTTAGAGCCACTTTAGATGATACCCATATACAAGGAGCATCACTTTTTTTCCAAGGAAAACCTTGTGGAAAACCCTCTGGCTAGTGGCTACTTCCATGTGATGAACAGATGGGTAACTGGGGTAAACTATCAGAGCGGGTTACAGCACCAACCCTGAGAGAATGGAGTGAGTCAAACCAGTGTCCTTCCAACTTTGAGAGGATCCATTTCTGGTTCTAGACTCCTTGAGCTAACCCTCGGGACTTAGACAAGGGGCATCATTTGTGATGTAGTCTTGTCGATGCTCAGCTACATAAAGTAATGTCCATGTTTACAGCATCTTCTATTTCTCACTCCGTTTGTCCAATGGTTTGCAATCTTCAAATGCTATTCAGAAAAGAGAAGTATTTAGAATGGCCAAAGTATACCATCTATGCATAAATTGGTTAATGAGGGAATGTGATCTGCTCTCTCTATGGATTACATTCTTAAACAGGCATCTTAAGCACATTCATTATTTTGAAGCATAATTTGTTTAGGTTCTTTGATTGCAGAAAATGTAACAGATACAAGATTATCATCACTGGAGATTTGTGATTATTAACAGTTTGATTACCATCAAAGCTCCTTAGAATTGAAGTGTTCTAATTTAGGTGATGGGCCTGAATTATGATAAAGAATTTGAATTGCACTGTGAAATTTCTCATTCCCTTTGTTCCCTATAATTGTCCATCTGGACAGAGACTTGGAGAATGGAGGAATTTTTGAGACTCACGCGGGAACACACTCTTGTCAGTCAGGGTAGAGCCATTGGAGCAACTGGGTAATATCGTATTCTATATGAAATTTGCCTTTGCCCTGTGTTGGTTCCTTCATATATGGTGTTTTGTCTGGAAATATTATTTAGTAATAGAGAATGCTTCCATTTGATTTGCAGTGGCGGAACTTGCAAATTTCTTGCAAGGTTTTCTGAAATTGCTGGCTTGCAGCTGAAGCACAATGATGAATTGAAAAGGTATTGCAAAGGACCTTGTCCCTATCTTGGCCTTGATGTAAGCAACGTCTCTTTTAGATTTTTAATAAATAGACAGTGAAACAAATTTGTTGATTAGAATTTGCTGTCCGAATTTTTCTTCAAGATAAATATACATAGCTTTCTTCTATGCCAAAACAAGCTAAGCTACTGATATGAAACAAAGCAACATTCAGAATACCAGTTTGTTTTAGCTTCCACTGCAAGATCTACCGATGTTGTGCTCAATTTGTCATGATCTTAGGTGAGGTTTAGTTTGGTTCACTTGCACAGAAAGCATTCACAATGCTTGCAAGCATCAGTTGGGCACAGAAACAAGTGAATATACCCGATATCAATGATCAAGGCTGGATCCTGGCACCATCACGTGTTGGTTGACATGTGTACACTGCACAAGAAGGCTCTCAACAAGTTTTATATTATTAGCACATCAAACAAGTAGTCAGAACCTTGGGAAAGTTTTGAAAGTCTTAAAGTATCCTGGGTGTAGGCATGTTTGTGAAGAGCATACAATACAATCTTCCTGGTCTTAGTGAATCAGACTTACATGTCTTGCATAGAAAAATTCCACTGGAAATGTCCAGTCTGGTAGTTGGGCCTGGCACATTTCATACATGTAAGATTTCCAGGGTTTGTGTCTCTGGTTTCCAGCACAGATGTCTAATGTCTACTACTTGCACCTGATCCTTTTCATGCTATATTCTTCCATGTAATCTTCCCTGCAAATATTGTATACAGTCCAGTGTCGCATGTGTGCAAAAAGCAGCAGGCAGATTTACAGGTCCTTTAAAGTGCAAGAAAATCTTGTACACTTATCAGTAAGACTGTCAAACTTTCTCTTTGTTCATTATATAATATCAATTCCATAAAGGAATCTTAAGCTAGCAATGCATAATACTCATGCGAGTCCAATTGTGCCACCATATGAGTGTTATATTACTATATATGACAGTCTAATATGCTGCCCAATAGGTCTGCTCGAGGATCCACTCATGTCACCCACCTGCTAGGTTAGACTTAGCGATATGTGTGTTATTGTTTGTCATAGTCAAGGTCATAGGCATAGTGACAATATACAAGTTAACAAACCCTTTTCAGAAAACAGCGTATATTCTGTATTTGCTGGGATGCTGCATCAATTGATGATAATAGTTTGATTGGTCAAGCCTTTTGGAAAAGGGGCAGTAATTCTCCCATGCTTGTTCTGCATTCATGGCATAAGTTCACAATCTACGTACTTGGTTAAGGGACTAAATAGATCTAGATTCTCTTTCAACTATCAACCATTTTAAGCATACAATTTTCATATTGTTGATGATTTTATACAAGTAACTAAATCCACATCCAATCACTTGCATATGGTTACTTGTTATGTTTTTTAGTTTCTTTCCACCAAGCATTATCTTATGAGTTGCTGGAAATTTTATTGCAATTAATCACATTATCATATTCTTATCTTCATGGTTAATTGTGCATTATTGTAAGTAAATTTCTGAATGGTATGACTCTTTTCTATTGGCAATCCCAACAATAGAGCAAGTGTGATGGTTCATTGGATTACATATTTTATTAACTAATCTCAGATATACTTACAAAACATTGTAAAGGCTCTAAATCATTGTATTTTTTCTTGCACGTTTTTAAGGCTGGTTTAAAGTTTTCATTGCTAATCATTACCACTTTTTTCTCTTGTTATATCGACAACCATTTTATAGAACATTGATGTTTAATGGGTTGTACTACAATGGTCATTTTTCTATCCTCATTATACATTTCTTGATCTATTTTGAGCAATAAGTTTATCATTTCATTTAGCAAATCACTTAATCGTGTTTGGGTACTTTTACTTGTTTGATATTGCAACCAATTTGTAAGTCATTCTTAATTTGTAAGGCTGGGTACGTAATTTGTAATTCATGGAATGTGTTATCAAGTTGTAAGTCAGTCTTTCATAACTTTTAACTTCAACTTGATTCATGCACCTTTCAATCTATTCACAACCTAAGTTATTTGCTAAATCTCTTGACTTAGTTGCTCTAGGGAGTCCCCGCTTAGTGATTTTCTCTAAAATCAGTTAAAGTGTAGGGAAATTTGATAGGTTACAGCTATTCTATTTCCATAGTTACACTTGGCTAGAACCCCTTTAGTCCTTTCATTTAGGGTGCTAGTTTTGTGGCAGCAGTACCAATCTTCCATTCAAAGATTCTTTCTCTTGACCTTGGCTGTTAGGAGTGATGCACCTCATCAATCCAGGGCTCCCCAAGGATTTCACATCTAAGACCCCCTTAGCCTTGACTATTCACTAAACAACATCATCATGAATGGATTGGTCCTTTCACATTGGTTGATTATTCATTGGGAGCCATCCTTTCTCTCTCGAAACTCTACTTCTTGCCCTAAGCACGCCTTGACAATAATATTGTATCTTGATTTTGGTTTTCTATTTGCACTATTTGTTGCATTGCTATCAACTAATTGGTTAGCTCTTTCTTTGTGTTTAATATAGTAGTGATAAGAGTTGGTTTTCCACTCCCATTTGTTATTCACATTGGTTGTATTTTTGACTCAGAGTCCCATTGACTAACTTTGTGGTCACTTGTTGAGCTTTAATAAAATCATCTTATTTCATCTTCACTCATTGTTGATCCAGAGATTTCAACATTGTAACTTGTCAACCACATCATGTTCCTTATCATTGACATCGACAACATCAAGCTTCTCGCCGATCACATCAACAATAAGAAGATCCTTGGTTATGCAACAAAGCGTAGTATTTACAACAAATCCAATGTATGTTTGGTTATGCATTTCATGTTACAAGAAATTCATATACCACCACTCTCATGTAGCCACCTGCTTGATCCAACTAACTAGTTAGAAAACCCCTCAGTGTGGGATAAAAGTGGATAGAGCTTTCTAGAAGCTGAAAGACACTGTTTGCTCAGTGTCTATGCTTGCTTTCCTTGACCTCCAACAACCCTTTGAATTTGAGAATGACGCCTCACATCATGCCATTGACATAGTTCTTAAGTATGATGGACATTCAGTTTCATACCTGTTATCAACTAAGTTGCACTTAGGTGGATTTCCAATGAGTCGCTGAAGTTGTGAACAAGTTCCTTGTTCATTATCTGTGCTCAGAAGTTCAGAAGAACTTTTAGGGCCAATTTTTTGCATGTGCATACCCTGTGGAGATAGTGTAATAAATGTACTAGCATGATGACTTTTTGAAAAGGAATTGGATTTCCTAGGACTTAGACATCAAGCCAGGTATTCCAAGGTGTTTTTTCCCTTGTTAATTATGCACTGCTGAACAAGCAATGTATAATTTTCGAGCTTTTCACTTGCTCCTCCAAAGCTGAAATGGTCGTATTGGTGGTTAGGCCTTAGGAGGTTATTAAAGTTCATGTGTCAATGTATATTACCATGCTAGGCATTATTTTGAGTCATTATGAACATGTACTAGGTCCCCCTTAGTTTTTTTTAAAATTTTTTGAGAGTAATTTTTTTTTCCCGTTAAAATAGGTTAAATTTTTCAAGTTAAATATAAAAATTCAAAGTGTCGTAAAAGTGTGTCTAGGGGGACAAATTTGCAATGGGGGTGATCGTTTTCAAACTTAGAGCACCCTCTTTACCCCAAATCTAACTTTTCCTAAGTTTTAAGTGATTATTTATCACTTAAGAGAAATTCTCTTTGAAAAACAAAAAGTGAATAAAAAATCAGAAAAAGGGAAAATATGGAGAAATAATACATTCCTAAATGTTAAACCTGCAGCAACAAGGAAAGTCTTCCTGCATGCATGTGTCGTTGCATGCGGAAGACTTAAATTAGGAAGCCAATTGTATTTAATTATTTTTCCTAAGTTTACTTTGGAAAATAACTAAAGTGATCTAACTATTTATTGACTTTAAGTGAAAGTGAAATTAGGGTTTTCGCTTTACCTAAAGTTATAAAAGAAAGGTCAATTGGTGGAGAGGACACACAGTTGCATTCCAACAGAGACGAAGGAAGAAGTGTGAGAGAATTTGGCCGAAGAAGATGGAGGAGCACTAAGGCAGCCCTAAATTGTAGAGGAGAGAGACATAAGACTTTGCCGGAGGTACACTATATAGTGTTAGGATATTTAGACACTTAGGAGTTAGTTAAGATCAACTTGTGTAATATATCCGTTAGGTAAAAGTGTGTTTCTTTAGTATGCATTAGTATGCATTTGTAAATATTCTAATCCGACGGTCACGATATGTTCTAGACATAGAGTGATCCGACGGTTCAACTTCTCTTAGATCATACCTACCATTGATCCGTGGCTTAACACCCGATTGGTCTATGATCTCTATTTAAAGAGCATAGAGGGTCCTTGGCTAGTTGATCGATTATGAGAAGCTCATGTAACTTTCTTTCTTTTGCATAATAAATTGCTCCGAAGTAGCTATTTGGCCGGGGCCGTGGACTGTTTCCCTCTCGAGGGTTTTAACCACGTGACAAACATTGGTGTATTGATCTGTGATCTGTTTGTGTGAAGCGGCTATTCTTGGTGTTCGGTCCTTTGGGAGTACCCTGTGTACCCTAACATATAGTAGCAGCAACACCAACACCGTATAGTAGCAAGGCCGTACACCGTACAACAGCAGGCCGTACAGTAACAAGCTGCCTTGGGAACTGTGCCATCTCACTTTTTTTTCTCAGTGATTTTTGGGTGTTTCGATTTTTCCATCTAGCGCACAAATTGATTTTCTGATATTGTAAAAGCTTTGTATTTTCTTAATAAAAATATCCTCTCATACTGCTGCACCGATTTTCCCATCTTGGGTTTTGTCCGTGGGTTTCTACCCAAAAAGATTGTGTCGTTTCTATTGATGTGATTAACGTTGTAAATGGTTCTCAGTTTTATATTCTGCTGTATACTGTAAATAAGTTCATGTGTGGTTATTTCAGTTAAATTTAAATATACTGTTTTAGCCCTAGTTGTTCTTTAAAGGAAAATCTACATGGTATCATAGGTCTGGTGAGCTAAAGCTGAGAAATTTGCAGCAACAATGATAGATCAGGAGCAGATCTATAGGAAGACACACCTAGACTTCTAGATCTAGGGCTTGACAGGTACATTTCAGTATGGCCGTAGAGTTGAGAGTTGAGGATAGACTCCAAGGGGCACAAAACTTTCCTACATGGAAAGAAAGGATCACAAGGATCCTGGATGACAGTGATGCAGAGGAGCACATTGACTCCACAAAAGTTGCAGCCACAGATCCAGCAGATCTGATAGCTTGGAAGAAGATTGATTCTAGAGGCACATTGATTATCATGGATGGAGTGAAGGACCATATAGTTCCTAACCTTTCTGGGAAGAAGACCGCAACAGAGATGTGGACGACTTTGGAGAGTCTGTACCAAAGCAATAATGAGAACTAGAAGATGGTGCTGCAAGAGAGGATGTGTAGCACCAAAATGGCCAAGGGAGAAGGAGTGGTGCCTTATCTCACAAGGCTCACACAGATTAGGGATGAGCATGGAGCTATTGGCTCTAAGACTGTGGATAAGGAGCTAGTTTGGATAGCCGTCAATGGCTTCTCTAAGCCATGGGACACCTTTGTCAAAGGTGTGGTGGCTAGGGAGAAGCTCCTTGATTGGAAGAGATTGTGGGACGACTTTGTGCAGGAGGAGACCCGCATGGGTCAAGGATTAGGCTCATCCAACAGTGCCCCACAGATTGTGGATGAGGAGGCTCTAGCCTTTACAGGGAAGAGCAAGGGAAAGGCAAAGAGGAAGAAGGATGGTAAGAAGAACCTTGACGTATCAAAGGTCAAGTGTTTTATCTGCCACAAGCAGGGACACTTTGCCTCCCAATGCCCAGACAGGAAGAAGAGGAGTAACACTCAGATGGCTGGATCTGTAGAGGTGGAGGATTTTAGCAGGAACTTCGATGAGGAGTTTTGTTTGCTAGCTTGCATGGCAAGCACCACATGGAGCAGCATATGGTACATCGACAGTGGAGCGTCTAGTCACATGACTGGACAAAAGAGATTCTTCAGAGACTTGCAGGAGGGTGGAACAGGTATCCATGTGAGCTAGATGTTGATACACGATATCAGGCCCAGGGAGTTGGCACTGTTTCGTTTTAGAGGGAGTCTAGAAAACCCCTTAGTTTTGTTGATGTGTTATATGTTCTAGGATTGACCAAGAACCTCATATCAGTCTCCACTCTAGAGAACAAGGGATATCAGGTGAAGTTTCGAGACCATAGTGTGTATATCAGGCCCAAGGGGTCAGATAGGAGCTTGGATCAAGTGATTGGGATCAGAAGTGGGAAAGTGTATAGACTACACTTTGAGCCTGCAAAGGCTCTAGTCAGCAGCAACAACAGTTAGGGTGAGTTGTGGCATAGGAGGATGGCACACTTACACCATGGAGCATTGAGGCACTTGAGACAAGCTGTCATTAGAGTTCCTTAGGTACAGGAGGAGAAGCATAACCACTGCAAGGGTTGTGCTTTGGGGAAGAACATCAGGAAGCCTTTCGAACAGAGTGAGCACAAGTCTAAGGAGCCCTTGGACTTGGTGCATTCGGATGTATGCGGATCTATGAGTGTCCATTCTTTTTGTGATTACAATTACTGTGTAATATTCATTGATGACTATTCCAGGAAAACCTAGATCTATTTCCCAAATGCCAGGTCAGAGGTCTTTGAGAGGTTCTGGGAGTTCAAGTCTCTTGTGGAGAACCAAATAGGAAAGAAGATTCGGGTATTGAGGACAGACAATGGGGGTGAGTACACCTCCAATGAGTTCATGGAGTATTGTTTGGCAGAGGGGATCAAGAAGGAGCACATTTTGCCTCATACCCCACAACAAAATGGAGTTACAAAGCGGAATAACAGAACTATGGTAGGAGCAGCCAAGGCCATGCTATTTGATTAGGGATTACCACTATTCCTTTGGGCTGAGGCATACAAGACTGCAGTTTACATTCAGAACATGTGTCCCTACACAACTTTGGTGAGGAAGACCCTCAAGGAGGTCTTCACATGCACTAGGCTAGATGTGAGTCACATTTGCATATGTGGCAGTCATGTTCATCTTGACACTAGGAAGAAGCTGGACCCTTCTGGAGAGAAGGGATTACTTGTTGGTTATGGCGAGACTTCGAAGGCATACAGAGTTTACATTACTCCTCGCAAGTGGATCTTTGTGAGCAGGGATGTCCAGTTCAATGAGGACAGGTCCTTGCGGAGATCTATGGACTTACCAACAAGGTAGCACTCGACACAGGACACGGGGGTCAAGTTGGAGGAGCTAGATGTACAGGTACAGGTGCAGGCATAGGGCATAGGTTTTGGTAGTCAAAGGGATTTAGGTGGACAAGATCCTCCTATCGTTGATGGGGAGGATGAGCAGCAGTAGGAGACGGACATCTAACAACTGCAACAGGTAGACACTAGGCTAAGCAGTTCAGGTCCATAGTATAGGATTCCAGGCAGGTGGATCTTCCACAGAGATCTTTTAGACGAAGCGTACCACTCGAGAGACTCAGTTATATGGCACTGATGATAGAGTTGATTAATAAGTCTCAACATTCCAGTTTCGAGGAGGAAACACAACATGAAGTGTGGCAAGAGGCCATGGTTGAGGAGTATGACTAAATCATGAACCAGGTACGGGAAGTTGTGCCGAGACCTGAAGGCAAGAAGGTGGTAGGATCCAGGTGGATCTACAAGGTGAAGCGTGCAGCAGACGAAAGTGTGGAGAAGTACAAGGCACGCTTCGTGGCTAAGGGGTTTTCACAGAAGGAGGGTATTGACTATGAGGAGACCTTCGCCCCTGTAGCCAGGTATTCTTCCATTCGGATCATTATCTCACTAGTAGCTGAGATGGGTTGGCGAGTCCATCAGCTGGACATCAAGACTGCCTTCCTCAATGGAGTGATAGAGGAGGAGGTATATATTGAGAAGCCAGAGGGGTTTGATGTGGAGAACAGGGAGACACATGTATGC
The DNA here is from genome assembly GCA_001517045.1 of Pseudotsuga menziesii. NCBI lineage: Eukaryota > Viridiplantae > Streptophyta > Pinopsida > Pinales > Pinaceae > Pseudotsuga > Pseudotsuga menziesii. Next base: position 27,180 of record LPNX011074318.1, on the reverse strand, counting down.
AGACTGCACAGAGCTCTTTATGGGCTCAAGCAAGCACCTCGAGCATGGTACTCGAGGATAGATAGCTATCTACGAGAGATGGGATTTCAGCGGAGTGAGGCTGACCACAACCTGTACTTCTTGATAGGTGAGGTGCCTCTCATACTGGTCTAATATGTGGATGATCTTTTTCTTACAGTAGATGAGAGGCTGATTGGAGACTGCAAGTCCAATCTTGCAAAGGAGTTTGAGATGAAAGACCTTGGGTTGATGCATTACTTTTTGGGCTTGGAGGTTTGGCAGAGAGATGGATGCTTCTTCATTGGATAGGGGAAGTATGCAGTAGAGATCTTGAGGAGATTCAGGATGGAGGACTGCAAGCCTATGGCCATACCTCTAGTTTCCAATTGGAGGAAGATTGATGCATCAAGGTTAGACGGTTTTGATCCTACCTTGTATCGTCAACTTATCGAATCGCTTATGTATCTGGTCAACACTCGACCAGACAACAACTTTGCATTCAACTCTTTGAGTCAGTTCATGGTGGACCCTCGGAGAGTGCATTGGATGGCTGCGAAGCACATACTTCGCTACATCAGAGGTACAGTGGAGTATGGACTGGTTTATGAGCGCAGGGGGAGTGTACAGTTAGTAGGGTTCATGAATGCTGACTGGGCAGGATGTGTAGAGGACAGGAAGAGCACTTCAGGTTGCTGTTTCAGCATTGGATTAGGGGTTGTGTCTTGGTTTAGTAGGAAGCAGAAGTCAGTTGCATTGAGCTCGATAGAGGCTGAGTACATGGTAGCCAACATGGTTGCTTGCGAGGGTATGTGGTTGAGGAAGTTACTTTCAGGGTTGTTCGAGTGTGAGCTAGAGGCTACAGTAGTTCACTGTGACAGTCAGAGTGGCATCAAGCTATCTGAAAATCTAGTGTTCCATGACCGGGCAGGATGTGTAGAGGACAGGAAGAGCACTTCAGGTTGCTGTTTCAGCATTGGATTAGGGGTTGTGTCTTGGTTTAGCAGGAAGCAGAAGTCAGTTGCATTGAGCTCGATAGAGGCTGAGTACGTGGTAGCCAACATGGTTGCTTGCGAGGGTATGTGCTTGAGGAAGTTACTTTCAGGGTTGTTCGAGTGTGAGCTAGAGGCTACAGTAGTTCACTGTGACAGTCAGAGTGGCATCAAGCTATCTGAAAATCTAGTGTTCCATGACCGGAGCAAACACATAGACATCAGGTACCACTTTTTGAGAGATTGTGTTCAGAGAGGAACCATTCGGTTGGAGTACATACAGATAGATGAGCAGGTGGCAGACATTTTCACCAAGGCACTTTGTAGACACAGTTTTGTGAAGTTCAGGGATAAGTTGGGGTTTCTATCGAATCCCTTCCTCGTTGAGAGGGAGTGTTAAACTAGCAACAACAAGGAAGGTCTTCTTGCATGCATGTGTCCTTGCATGCAGAAGACTTAAATTAGGGAGCCAATTGTATTTAATTATTTTTCCTAAGTTTGCTTTGGAAAATAACTAAAGTGATCTAATTATTTATTGACTTTAAGTGAAAGTGAAATTAGGGTTTTTCGCTTTACCTAAAGTTATAAAAGAGAGGTCAATTGGTGGAGAGGACACACAGTTGCATTCCGATAGAGACAGAGGAAGAAGTGTGAGAGAGAATTTTGGCGAAGAAGACAGAGGAGCATTAACTTAGGAAGGAAACCCTAAATTGCAGAGGAGAGAGACAAAAGACTTTGGCGGAGGTACACCATACAACATCAACAACAATACCGTACAACAACAAGGCCGTATACACTGTACATGAGCAGGCCCTACAACAACAAGCTGCCTTGGGAACTGTTCCATCTCACAGGTTTTTCTCAGTGATTTTTGGGTGTTTTGATTTTGCCATCTAGGGCAAAAATCAATTTTCTGATATTGTAAAAGCTCTGTATTTTCTTGAGAAAAATATCCTCTCATACTACTGCACTGGTTTTCCCATCTTGGGTTTTGTCCGAGGGTTTCTACCCAAAAAGATTGTCGTTTCTATTGATGTGATTGATGTTGTAAATGGTTCTGAGTTTTATATTCTGCTGTATACTGTAAAGAAGTTCATGTGTGGTTATTTCAGTTAAATTTAAATATAATGTTTTAGCCGTAGTTGTGCTTTAAAGGAAAATTTACACTAAATCAGTGGGAACTTGTCCCAGACATGTTGTAGTTCAACTAAGGATCTTGTCGGGCGTTAGTTGAAGGCAAATTAGAGTGAGATCAATTAAATAATCTTGATGGCCAGTTTGTCCAAGGAGAGGGGTTGCATTCTCCATCACGAGGGGTGCATTCTCCAAGGTGGAACATTGTGGTTTGATGGTGGAGTATCCAAGTTAGAGGTGGCACATCTCTTGATAGGTGGTACCTATCTTTGGAGTTAGACTCTATTGCTTCGTAAAACATGCTTGATAGTAGAAAAGTCTCCCAACCGCTAGGTGTGATCTTGAGGGGCAGCTACGAGCTAAGTCATCGTGTTCGCCAATTTTGAAGCTTCAAAATCGAAATTTGGCCATTTGATCAGAGGGCGAAGTTCTTTGTTGAAGTTTGCCGAATTTAATGGTGAACTTTCAGGGAAATTGGAATTGGAATATTTTGGTGAATAAATTCAGCGAAATCGTTTAATCTCGGCTTGGAAATTGTTTAAATTTGCAGAAATAATGTGTTGTATAACCGAAGCCCTAACCCACGAGCCTGTTTGTTTTGTTCAGGCTTCAATTGAGAAACGACGAAACTTTTGGCACTGCACCTGTTGTAGTGAATTGGCTTGATAAAAGGATTTTAGATTTAACATCATCATTTAGATTTAGGCCTGAAACTGATGACGAATTCAACATCAACATCTGTTGTAGCCTAAATCAACATCTTACAATTCTTTTACGGTTCTTTTCGATAAAAGGAGATTTTAGAGAATGTGAATACTCTCCAAATTTAATGAGTTTTGAAATTATTTTAATTTTAAAAAGTATATTTTTTTAAATTTGAAACTTTGACTTCCTAAAATAAACTACATTTTATTAATCATTAGATTCACTTATTTACATACAAGAAATAAATTATATAATATTTAATAAATAATTCGATATATCATTATTATATTTACTATTTATATATAAAATGAAATATTTTTTAATTTTTAAAATTTATACTAACTCGAATTTAATGCCGATTTTTTTGTCGAATTTTATCGCAAAAATTTTCCTTCCCGTTTTTTTGTCGAATATCAAAGTCCCTGAACTCGAACACGAACTCAAACCAGGTGACTTAGGCTATTATGAGTTTAGAACCCACTGTCACCTCGATTCCTAACTCCTCTGTTTAGACCCAACTCCCAAACGTCAAGGGGGGTAGTCCTTATTTACTAAGTTTTTAAAGGTTTTGTTTTAGGAGTTAGAAATCAATTAAACTTAATTTAAACTATATGACATGCATTCATGCAATGTGCAACAATTTTATGACAGTCAAGCCCTTTATAAGTGATCAAAGCAAAGTCAAAGAATGTAACAAATATATCTCACAATTCCAGTGCCTTATCTATTGGGCTTTTAAAAATCAATAAACAATGCTTGTCACTAAGTTACACAATATAGACAAAGAAATTGTAATGAAATGCTTCCTCAATGCTTAGAACATTCAAAGAATTAACTTGCTTAGAATTTTGATTTTTCCTGAGCAACATCGAGAGCCATTCTCTTAGGAGAATGGGGACATCTGGTCAAGGACCAGGATGTGGAACCAGTTGAGCACTGGGGAAACTCAATCTTGAGTTGAGTAGCCATTTTGTTGAATGGGGACATCTGGTCAAGGACCATGATGTGGAACCAGTTCAACATTGCGGGTCCCAGTCTGGAGCTGAGTGGCCATTCTTTGAATGAAGGCACTTGGTTAGTTACCAGGAAGATGAACCAGTCTAGCACTAGGGGAATCATTCTAGAGCTGAGTGGCCATTATTTGAATGGAGGCACCTGGTCAGTTACCAGGAAGATGAACCAGTCTAGTACTGGGGGACTCAGCCTAGGGCTGAGGGCTATTCTCTGGGAGAATGGAGGCGCTTGGTCTGTTACCAAGTATTTGACCTTGGGTCAAATTATGCAGCCTATGGCTAAGGCACCTGGTCTGTTACCAGGATATCACTATAAGTCCTAGACCGGGTCTGGGCATGTGAGGCACTCTGACCCTCGATATGTGGGCTTTGTGATCTTCTCCAAGGCTGAGATACCCTTGATTAAGACACCTAGTACCTGATCTTGGTGTCACATGGAGTGTGAGATAAAAGCATTAGTAATTCTCTCTATTTATGATGATGTACTTTGAGTGGGGATGAAGGACCCCTATGACCACTTGTTTTGATCACAAGGGCACTTGAAGAAGACTAAAAGTAAAAGTAAAAAATACATAAGGACCCTTGGACCACTAAGGAGTCAAAGTGAAAGTGCACAAAGACCTTTAGTACCACTAAAGGTAAAAGTAAAAAAGATAAAAGAATAAAATATTATTATTTTGTTCTTTTGAGTTTTGGTTCACATCCAGGGGATTTAAAGGCTATAAAAGATGAATCCATTTCATTATTACACACACTTGCTATCATTATACAGTTGCTCAAGGGAAGATTTTTCGCTGGTTTTGAGGAGAAGGAAATTTTTTGTGGTTATGCCCTAGCATGGAAGATTCTAGCTAGGGCACCCACTCTTGTTATAGTATAACCCTAAGCTAGGTTTTCATGATGATAAATTGCAGCAACAGCTTCATCCTCTTCACGAGCTAGGGTTTAACACTAGTCCACCTTGTCTTCACGGGCAACTTCATTATACCTCGGGTAGGCTCAGTTTCTTCCATGGGCAGCGTACAGGTAGTAATCTACATCCTCTGGTAGGCCATATCTTCCTTGGGCAGCCCTGTTCCACCTTCGGGTTGCTCCAACAGAGCTCGAGCAACTCTGTCCCTTCTCCGTGCGACCCATTATAGTTTGGAAGGTAACTGTAGGGCTTGGGCAACCTAATATAGGGCTCGGGCAGCAGCAAGTATTCGGGTAGCAGCAGGGTCATCCATGCAGCAGCAACAGCTTCGGGTAGCATCTATACTGGCTCGAGAAGGCCTTTTGGGCAGTTCGGGTAGGTAGCAGTAGATCTGTACAGATCTGGGCAACAAGAAAATACCCTGGGTAGCTGATCTGGGATTTTTGGGCTGTTGAGAGAAATTAGGGCAGAAACCCCTAATTTGTATTTTTCTAGAAATTCATCTTACTGTGGATTTTTTTATCTGTGGTTCAAACCAATTAGGGTTTGAGAATTATTGAAGACTCAGTCATCTCATTCAAGAGATGAATTACTAATGCTTTTGGGGTTTTTGTCCTTTCAAGGTTTCCCTGTGAAAAACTCTTGTGTTCAATGTGTGTGATGTTGTTGATGATTCTACTGCACTTGTCTATTGTTATCTTACAGTCTGAAAATTTTAAAGAATTCATGCTAATGCTAAAATTCAATATGGTATCAGAGCTTAGCATGTAAAGACCCAGTAAGAGGCAGATTACTGTCGTCTTCCTAGACCTTGGGATATTTTGCAGACTTGGACAACTGACTAGTAGCAGAGATGGCTACCAACATTTTCAGACCGGAAGAAAAGCTGGAAGGGTCAAAGAACTACAACTCTTGGAAGGCTAAGCTCATAACCATCCTAGAGGAAAATGACTTCGATGACTTGGTGTTTAACACCATAGAAGAATCACCATCTAATGCTGGCAGGAATGCTTTCAAGAAGAAACAAGCAAAGGCTAGAAGGATCATCTATGACTCTATCAAGGAAGCCTTGATGCGCAACATCACATCATTGAAGACTGCTAAAGAACACTTTGACACCTTGACGGACCTATATGAAAAGAAGGCTCTCGGTCAGAAGTTAGTTTTGAAGAAAAGGCTTCGGACACTGAAGATGAACAAGGATGAAGGAGTTGGACCCTTCTTCACAAAGATTGCACAGGTAAGAGATCAACTTACTGCTATTGGTATTACCTTGTATGATGATGACCTTGTGCAGACTGTAGTCGATGGTCTCCCAAACTCTTGGGAAACGTTTCTGGCATCAGTGAGTGGACGTGAAAATCAGCCAAACTTTGATAGACTTTGGCATGATTGCTTGGAAGAAGAAGGAAGAGTTTTAGTCAAGGCAATTGGCATAAACCTTGCCCTTACAGCTAAGACAAAGAAGTTCAAGAAGCCCTCACCTCAACAAAAGAAGGGAAAGAAACCACAAGGTAAGCACATTGATGTTTCAAAAGTGGAATGCTATAATTGTCACAAGTTTGGGCACTTTGCTAGGGATTGCAGGCAACCCAAAAGGAAGTTCAAAAGAAGATTCCAAGCTTCTGCTGCAGCAGCAGAAGAAGAAGAACCTAAGAAGAAGAAGAATACCAGGGCTACCAAAGAAGACAAACCTAGAAGGGAATATTACCTAATCTCTGCTCTCTCTGGATCCATCACTGACAGTGCTAACTCTTGGTTAGTAGATAGTGGTGCCTCCAGACATATGACAGGTAATCGTGGAGCACTCACCAACTACAGAAAGAAGAAGTTCACTACTCAAGTGGAACTTGGCGATTACCCCACTTACAAGATTAAAGGAGTTGGCTCAACTTGATTTCAACTTGATTCAGGTATGGGTTTGCATTTTGATGATGTCTTATATGTTCCTGGTTTGAAGAAAAACCTCCTCTCTGTTGCTGGGTTAGAAGACAAGGGCTACAAAGTCCTCTTCATGGACAAGAAAGTCCTACTATGGGCAAAGAATGAGAATCTAAGCTCAACTGTACAGATTGGGGATCGAGAGGGAGGACTTTATAAGGCTTCCAGAAATTCCACTCATGCTTTAGTTCACCACACAGTTAATCCATGTGAGCTATGGCATCGGAGGTTTGGACACCTCCACTATACAACTCTTCTAGGCCTACAAAAGATGGTTACAGGTATGCCAGAGGTCTCTCCCAAACATGATGGAACTTGCAAAGGTTGTGCTCTAGGTAAGAAGTTAGAACACTAAGAAACCCTTTTCCAAAAGCAAGAATAGATCTAAAGGAATATTGGATTTGATTCACTCTGACATTTGTGGGCCCATGTCTTCACCCTCCTTGAGTGGGTGCTTGTATTATGTCTTGTTCATAGATGATCATTCTTGGAAGTCATGGATTTGCTTCCTCAAAAACAAAAGTGAAACTTTTGATAGGTTCAAAGAGTTCAAAGCTCTAATTGAAAATTAGACAGGCATACACATCCGTATCCTGAGGTCAGATAACGGAGGTATGAATTTAATGAGTTTGATGATTTTTGCCGAGAAGCAGGAATCAAGAAAGAGCTGATAGTATCGTACAACCCTCAACAAAACAGGGTTGCAGAAAGGAAGAACAGAACAATTGTGAAGCTACTAAAGCCATGCTTATTGATCTAGATCTTCCTTTATCCTTGTGGGCTAAAGCTGCATGTACTGCTGTGTACATCCAAAACAGAAGCCCTCATGCTATCTTGGGGGAGAAGACTCCAGAAGAAGTCTTCACCAACAAGAAACCTGCAGTTGACCACATGAGGATTTTTGGCACTCCGGTATACAGTCATGTTCCAAAAGAAAAGAGGGCTAAGCTAGAGCCTTCCGGAAAGAGGCATATTTGTCAGTTACAATGATAGCTTGAAGGCCTACCACATCTATGTCCCTGGACAAAGGTACATTGAAGTCAGTAGAGATGTGATTTTCCATGAGGAAGCTGTGTTTCGTCAAACACAAGATATTTCAAAGGAAGATGAAGAACCTCCTTCTGAGATCCCAGATTTAGAAGCTCAGAGGGAGGAAGAAGAAGTGGAATTTGAGAGCCAAATTCCAGATGCATCTGAAAGTTCACCAGAAGAACTACTTGAGGTTCCTCCTTCCAAAAGAAGACTTGCCTGGTACCGAGAAACGGTACAAGAAGCTGAGAAGCATAAAGCTTCTCTCGGGACTTTCAGAGAAAGCACGAGGCTAGAGAAGTACTCAGGTCTTATGAGCCAGCTCATCAGTGCTGAACCTCCCACATACAAAGAAGTAGCAAGTCAACAGGTATGGATTGATGCCATGATTGAAGAGTACAGTTCAATCATGAAGAATGATGTGTGGGAAGTTGTTCCTAGACCGACAGGAAAGTCAGTGGTAACATCTAGATGGCTTTACAAAATCAAGCCTGCTGCTGATGGTAGCGTTGAGAAGTACAAAGCCAGATTCGTAGCTTGTGGTTTTACTCAAAAAGAGGGCACAGACTATGATGAGAGTTTGGCTCCCGTCGCCAGGTATACTACTATCAAGACCATCATTTCTCTTGTTGCAGTATTCAGATGGAAGTTACATCAGATGGATGTAAAAGCAGCCTTCCTCAATGGCAAGATTGATGAGGAAGTCTACATTGAACAACCTGAAGGCTTTGTGACTCATGGGAATAAGACCCATGTGTGTAAATTGAAGAAAGCCTTGTATGGGCTCAAACAGGCTCCGAGAGTCTGGTATGCGAGGATGGATGGATTCCTCCACAACTTTGGGTTTTCCAAAAGTACTGCTGACTCCAATTTGTACTTTAAGGTTGTTCATAATCATATCTTGATCCTTGTTCCATATGTGGATGACTTGTTTCTCACAGGTGAGGAACAACTGATAGCATAGTGTAAGAGAGAGCTCACCTCTGAATTTGAAATGAAGGATCTCGGTTTGATGCATTATTTTCTTGGCTTAGAGGTCTGGAAAAAGCCAGGCGAGATCTTCCTAACACAAGGGAAGTATGCATTGGACATCTTGCAGAGATTTGGGATGCAGGATTGCAAGTCCATGAGCGTGCCAATGACTATCAACTTGACAAAGTTGCGAGACTGCTACAAGTTCACAAGATGTGGACTCTACTATGTATCGATAGCTCATTGGAGGACATCTTGTAGAGATTTGGGATGTAGGACTGCAAGTCCATGAGCGTGCCGATGACTATCAACTTGACAAAGTTGCGAGACTGCTACAAGTTCACAAGATGTGGACTCTACTCTGTATCGACAGCTCATTGGATCCTTGATGTATGTTGTACACATGAGACCATATATCTGTTACACAGTGAATGCTCTGAGTCTATCCATGTCCGATCTGAAGCACATACACTAGGTAGATGCTAAACATGTACTCAGATATGTGCGAGGTACTAACACTTATGGGCTTAGGTATACTTCCAATAGTGGAGTATTGTTAGCAGGATATGCTGACTCAGATTGGGCTGACAGTGCAGTAGACCGAAAAAGTACCTTAGGTTACTGCTTCAGTATGGGATTAGCAATGATCTCTTGGTCTAGCAAGAAATAGGGTTCCATAGCTCAGAGTACAACTGAAGCCGAGTATATCGCTGCAAGTGATGCCTGCAAGGAAGCAATTTGGCTTAGGAAATTACTATCTGATCTATTTGGTGGAAAGCTTGACTCAACGATCATCCATTGCGATAATCACAGTTGCATAAAGCTTTCAGAGAATCCAGTGTTTCATGATAGATCGAAACACATTGAAATGAAGTATCATTTCATCAGAGGCTTAGTACAAAGAGGCACTCTGAAGTTGCAGTACATTCGTATAGATGAACATATCACAGATATCCTGACCAAGCCTCTGACAACAACAAAGTACGTGTACTTTCGTGACAATCTTGGCATGGCAGAGAATACCTCTCTCGCTGAGAGGGAGTGTTGATTTTTCCTGAGCAGCATTGAGAGCCATTCTCTTAGGGGAATGGGGACATCTGGTCAAGGACCAAGATGTGGAACCAATTCAACATTGGGGGAAGTCAACCTTGAGTTGAGTATCCATTCTGTTGAATGGGGACATCTGGTCAAGGACCATGATGTGGAACGAGTCCAGCACTGGGGGACTCAGTCTAGAGCTGAGTGGCCATTCTTTGAATGGAGGCACCTGGTCTGTTACCAAGTAGATGAACTCGTCTAGCACTGGGGGACTCAGTCTAGAGCTGAGTGGCCATTCTTTGAATGGAGGCACCTGGTCAGTTAATAGGAATATGAACCAGTCTAGTACTGGGGGACTCAGCCTAGGGCTGAGGGCGAATCTCTGGGAGAATGGAGGCGCTTGGTCTGTTACCAAGTATTTGACCTTGGGTCAAATTATGCAGCTTATGGCTGAGGCACCTGGTATGTTACCAGGATATCACTATAAGTCCTAGACCGGGTCTGGGCATGTGAGGCACTCCGACCCTCGATATGTGGGCTTTGTGATCTTCTCCAAGGCTTAGCTACCCTTGGTTAAGACACCTAGTACCTGATCTTGGTGTCACATGGCGTGTGAGATAAAAGCATTAGTAATTCTCTCTATTTATGATGATGTACTTTGAGTGGGGATGAAGGACCCCTATGACCATAGGAGCACTTGAAGAAGACTAAAAGTAAAAGTAAAAATACATAAAGACCCTGAGACTACTAAGGAGTCAAAGTGAAAGTGCAAAAAGACTTTTAGTACCACTAAAGATAAAAGTCAAAAAGATAAAAGAATAAAATATTATTATTTTGTTCTTTTGAGTTTTGGTCCACATCTAGGTGATTCAAAGGCTATAAAAGAAGATCAATCCATTTCATTATTACACACTTTCTTATCATCTTACAATTGCTTAAGGGAAGATTTTTCGCTGGTTTTGAGGAAAAGGAAAATTTTTGTGGCTATGCCCTAGCATGTAGGATTCTAGCTAGGGCACCCACTCTTGTTATAGTATAACCCTAAGCTAGGGTTTCACGGTGATAAATTGCAGCAGCAACTACATCCTCTTCACTAGCTAGGGTTTAACCCTAGTCCACCTTCTCTTCACGGGAAGCTTCATTATACCTCGGGTAGGCTCAGTTTCTTCCATGGGCAACTTCTTTCTATATTAGGCAAGCCTTATCTTTCACGGGCAGCATACATGCAACAACCTACATCGTCGGGCAGGCCAGATCTTCCTCAGGAAACCCTGTTCCACCTCCAGGCTGCTCCAATAGAGCTCAGGCAGCTCTGTCCCTTCTCCGGGCAGTCCATTATAGTTCGGGTAGGTAACTGCAGGGCTTGGGCAGAGGTACAGGACTTGGGCAGTAGCTCGGGCAGCAGCAGCAGGTATCCGACAACAATAAGGTCATCTAGGTAGTAGCAACAGCTTCGGGCAACATCCTTACAGGCTCGGGCAGGCCTTCTAGGCCTTTCAGGCAGGCAGCAGTAGATCCGTACAAATCCGAGCAGCTGATTTGGGATTATTGGGTAGCTGAGAGAAATTTGGGTAGAAAGCCCTAGTTTGTATTTTTTTGGAAATTCATCTTTCTGTGGATTTTTTATATGTGGTTCAAACCAATTAGGGCTTGAGAATTATTGAAGACTCAGTCATCTCATTCAAGAGATGAATTACTAATGCTTTTGGGGTTTTTTTCCTTTAAAGGTTTCCCCATGAAAAACTCTTGTGTTCAATGTGTGTGATGTTGTTGATGCTTCTATTGCACTCATCTATTGTTATCTAACTGTCTGCAAAATTTTAAAGAATTCATGCTAATGCTAAATTTCAACAAAAAGTAAATAACTTGAACTGAAATGCTTTGAAAGCGAATGTGAGTGAGTGCAATGTTTTGCAAATGGTCCTGTAAATTTTAGTTAATTTTAGGTTTCACTTTAGCTTAGGGGAATTATGTGTGATGAAAGAAGAAAAGCAAATCCTAGCTAGTGTGTCTACCCTAAACACTTGTCTCTTTTGATTTGAGAGAGACTTTTGGATGCTCAACAAGAGAACACAAGGTTCCCTACTAGCTCTGCAAATCAATCCCAAAGTTCGCTGGGTGCTCAAGAAGAGGACACTAAGTGCCATGAGGCTCCCAACAACCCCTACCCCTCTAGCTCCATGGGGCAACCTTTCTTTTTTCAGTCTCTAGTTGCAATCAATGTTGAGTTACTATTAATCTAGCCAACGTAAATCTTTACCCTTTCTTATCACCCATGATCGTACTAACCGACAAGGGGAGTGAATACGGGGCAGAGATTGGGGCAATGTTTATTGACGTTGAATTGATAAAAATATGAATTAACAAATTTTAACAAGACTAGTCAGCACGATATTGCAAGGATGGCAGAGCCACTTCACTTGCAAGGTGTGCGCACAATAAAGAATTTGAAGCAAGTTAAACAAGGTAATTTTAGCCACTAAATCCACTTTACGAATGGAAAGGGTGGGGCATAAACCAAACTTGAGGAAACAAAATAAAGTACAACAACAATTCCTAACCCTTACTCTTTTGCTTACAAGGGTGGGAGAACCCAACTTCTTTGCAAGCAATGTATGACAACTTTTGAAGAAAGTGAATAGTTAACCTAGCCACACAAATCTCTTCCTAAAGAAGACATGGGGCAAGCAATGAAAAAGTAAATAATGGGAAGAGATATGGGGCAAGCAATGAAAAAGTAAACAATGGAAACCAAATGCAATAACAAACCCTAGCCCCTCTTCACTTGCAATGCAAGGGTGAGCAAGCCTAACCGCCTTTGCATGCAAGGGTGAGCAAGCCTAACCTCCTTTGCATGCAAGGGATGGAAGAATTTTTTTTTTCCAATACAACTTTAAAAAATGAATAAATAATCAAGTCCAAGAGACTCTCTTGAACTTGTTACAATGAAAGAAATTTTAGCCAAAGATATGAGAGTAAAGAAGTAGGAAAAGTGGGGTTCTTGGTAGTGGCTTTGAAGTCCTTCCTTTTGGGTTGCCTTTGCACCCTTTTGTGACTAAAATTCGACAGAGTTTCCCCTTGTTCTGTCACAAACCTGCTAAAACCCAACATGCAAAACAGTGGTAAAAATGCCCAAAATCACTTTGGGGCACCGAGTGTTAGTGAAAAATTATGCAAAAAATTTCTACAAAATTTATCAAGTAACTAGCTTCAAAGAATTTGAGAGTATAATTAGTTAGTGAAAAAATATGCACAAAATTTCTACAAAATTTATCAAGTAACTAGCTTCAAAGAATTTGAGAGTACAAGTAGTTAAACAATATTTAAAATACTAATGAGACGAATAAAATATGCAGAAATTTAAATGGGAAATAGAGAAAAATGCCTTTGCTCTTCAAAGTTTGAAGAGGTGGGGCATCCAACCGAAAAATCCCACTCTCCAATTCAAGCAACTTGCAACTTGAGAGATCTTTGATACACAATTAAAAAGAAGGTGAGGTTCATATGAACCAAGAAATCATAAACTCCAACCAAGAAAAATATGAAGTTCTTTACTACAAAAATGAAAACTCACAAAATCTATGGCAAAAATACCTCAAATTTTACGAAAGCAAAGAAGTTTGCTTCTTTGGCCTCCCCAAACTTGAGCAGCTATTGAGCATGGAAGCAAATCATCGTAGAGCAGCAAAGACACAAGATTTCCTTCAAACAATTTTATTATCAAAGTGAATTGCTGAAAATTACAATGGCCCAAAATAGGTGCAAATGGGAGCAGAGCAAGAGAGAGAGAGAGCAAGAGCATGAGGGATTGTAACCCAAATGAGGAGGGGAAGCCTCCCTAAATAGGAAAATAGTGAGATGGGACCCCATATGCATGCTTGCCACTTGCCAAATGAGAGATGGAAGGGCCCATGGAGAGGGGGGCACACTTCTTAGAGAGGGAAACTTCAAACTCAAGAAGCACTTGCATGGGGGACCCCTTTTTTCCTTTAATGTCACCTTAGGAATATAATATAACTTTTGGAAACTTAATTTCCCCTTCCCAAATGACTTTAGTCACTTTACAAAATTTTGCCATTCTAATTAATGGCCAATTTTTCTAATTTTCTTGATTGACTTAGGAAAATATGTCCAAAACCTTATCAAAACTCAACGACTTGATTATAAAATTGGCCCAAGGGTGTAGAGGGTCACATGCCATTGATTTTGAGTACCCATACCCCTATTTATGGGCATTAGGTGCCACTTAACCCTTTTTACATTAGAACATTTTTATGGTGAGGGACATTTTTTAATCACCAAAAATTAAAAAATCCTAAGCAAAACTTAATGAAATTCCGCAAGACTATGGATAATGTCTAGCATGGTAATATACAACATTCCTAGACCTTAATCACCCCATGGACTCGATCATTAGAATGTCTTTCATCACCTTGGAGAAAGTTTTGAGTAAAAAACTTAGATAATTAAAATCACTAAAAATGAATTTTAATTATCCAAGACAAAAAACACTCGATGAAAGGACTTCCCTAATGATAAAGTCTTAGACAACTAAGTTTTACAAAAATTGACCCTCATGCTGACATATCATTGCAAAATCCCCTGTAGGCGTGTGTAAATTTGATGCAGAAGGAGAAGAGAAGAAAGGGGCAAAGTTGCCTTGCCGAGTCTTCGGGAGCTTGAATGTTTTTATCTAAGTACACCTTGATCATCTTAATGGGACAAGGTTGCCCACCTAGTTGGTTAGGTGGTCAACATTTTGATTGCAACTGTGGGACATGTGCTCGATTTGGTCTTCAGGCTAGGAAAGGATACGAGAAATCCAGAATCTCTGTTTCCTATAATCTGTAAAAACATCTTAACTTGACAAAAGAACCTTAATAGCACAAGTTTTATGAAAAAAAAGCCAATGAACCATAAGCTGCTTTATTCAAACAAATGAAAAATAATTAATGAAAGGGAGGACTATTCCTAAGTATTGAAAGGAAATGCAGAAAGCAAATGCTCACTTTAAGGAGCTTATTTTCCTATTGTAAGCATGATAAATTAAACATCTTAGGTAAAATCAAATATCCAATGCAACCACCTAAGCATTTTATCAACCTTAAAATTTCTCATCTGTCTTTGGTTACCAGCGAAATAAGAACACATTTTTTAAGAAATGCAAACTTGCGTGATGATCTAGAATGTGTGGGTTAGATGGGGAATCACAGCAGGCATGAAGAATGTCATCAAACTGCTTCCCAAACTGACAGGTACTCTCGCAGGCTTCCTCTATCCAAGATTGGACATGACTAATATACACATATGCATGATAAGGGAGAACACCAACTTCGTCATATTGTTCCAAAGGGCTTATCTGTTGACCAATTTGTGTGTAAGCCCCTTGTTGCTCCAAATCATAAGGATCTTCAGCATGTGAAGACAATGGTTGAGATAGATCTTCAATTGATAGCATCCCTTTGACTCTTCACTACACTGCTTCTCTATGTCTTCATTATTGCTACTAATAGATGGCTCAGATTGATCATATGGACAAACTGCATGCTCTTTATCCATACAAAGATTTTCGAAGGGCTCAAAAAACCTTATAGATAGGATTTACAATAAAACTATCAATACTCCCTTTTTCGGACATGACACAGAAGAGATTATCAATAAAACCTTTAAAAGATTATGGTTCATTATATTCCTCCTCAGACATTTATAGATTGGATCTTCCATGAATGTCCAAGAATCCTCATCGAAAACTTTGACAGACATAAGGAAGTCTTTATCATTGGTATCAGATTCCAAAATATAACTAACCTCCTCATGGTCACAATGATCTTCCTTAGAAGTTTTGGTTTCAAAGATATTACAAGGAGTAAAACCTTCCAAAACTTCATATCTAAGAGGTGAGCATGGAGGAGTGTCATCATACACATTACATACTTTGCAAATTTCTTCATAATTGTTAATCTCTACAATGGTTTCTTCTTGAGGTAGATATGGGGTACACATGTGATCATCATCACTGAAAGAATCATGAGAGAATCCCCAATCTTCACTATTTTCTGTTATGGAAACATGCGGAGGATCTTGAATAGTGTCTGAATTTTTATAAACTTCTTTAGTGAGATCATCATGGAGGTGCTGCTCAATAATGGGTTCCTTCAGCGTTTTTAGGTAGGTGATGGCTCTTTCCCCGACAACTTCCATATCTCCCTCACCATCATGCCGACTCTTAACAAACATAACAAAGAAGTTTTCAAGGGAAGTAATGCATTCATCAGGGAGACTATAGTACCACATCCAAGCCTTTCTCTCCAGTGAATTAGCAAATATCTGCATCATATTATCTTCATGAATCATGTTGATTTTATTCAGTAATGAAATAAAGGACTTGATGTGCACGACAGTTGAATCACCATTTCCACAAAAGATTGGTGCCTCAACATATCCCTCCATTGGGAGATATGGCTCCTGGTTGGGAAAGCCCAGGATGCTTGAGAAATCAATGGGAGGATATGCATTTGAAATTTGAGCTCTAGCCTCTTCACCATCCATAATGGTTATCAGTAGCACATGTCTGAATCAATCATGCATTTTGCACTGAACTAGAGTTATCAAACAATGAGCTTTATAGACTTTACTATGTTTCATGGGCTCATCTACACATAATCAGTCTCAACAATTTTATGAGAAAGAGAGTTTTATTCCTTCAATGGGGTTGCCACGTGAGAAGAAACATATGCATTATAAATTTCTCACAAAAAACTATTTTTGCTTTTCTTGTAAATTACAAAATAAAAAGTTTAGTGGAGTCGCTAGATGAATAATAAAGATCTACTCTAAACATTCATCAAACACAACAAAAAGCAAAAGGAAAGAAAAAGTTATACTCCGGGAACAAAAGACTTGTCCTTGGCAACGACACCAAAATTGTTGCCGCCTAAAACACACTCAACCGCAGAAAAGTCTGCCAACCACTAGGTGTGTTCTTCAGGGGCAACTACAAGTTTAGAACCCACTGTCACCTCAATTCGTAACTCCTTCATTTAAACCCAACTCCCAAAGGTTAAGGGGGGTAGTCCCTATTTACTAAGTTTTTTAAAGGTTTTGTTTTAGGAGTTATAAATCAATTAAACTTAACTTAAACTATATGACATACAATCATGCAATGTGCAACAATTTTATGAGAGTCAAGCCCTTAATAAGTGATCAAAGCAAAGTCAAAGAACGTAACAAAGATATCTCACAATTCCAGTGCCTTATCTATTGGGCTTTTAAAAACCAATAAACAATGCTTGTCACTAAATTACACAATATAGACAAAAAAATTGTAATGAAATGCTTCCCCAATCCTTAGAACATTCAAAGAAATAACTTGCTCAGAAAAAGTAAATAACTTGAAGTGAAATGCTTTGAAAGCAAATGCGAGTGAGTGCAATGTTTTGCAAATGGTCCTATAAGTTCTAGTTAATTTTAGGTCTCACTTTAGCTTAGGGGAATTATGTGTGATGAAAGAAGAAAAGCAAATCCTAGCTAGTGTGTCTACCCCAAACACTTATTCTCTTTTGATTTGAGAGAGACTGTTAGGTGCTCAACAAGAGAACACAAGGTTCCCTTCTAGCTCTGGAAATCAATTCCAAAGATCGCTGAGTGCTCAACAGGAGGACATTAAATGTCACGAGGCTCCCAACAGCCTCTACGCCTCTAGCTCCATGGGTCAACCTTTCTTTTCTCAGTCTCTAGTTGCGATAAATGTTGAGTGCCTATTAATCTAGCCAACACAAATCTTTGCCCTTTCTTATCACCCGGGATCAAACTAACCGACAAGAGGAGTGAATACGAGGCAGAGATTGGGGCAATGTTTATTAACTTTGAATTGATAAAAATATGAGTTAAAGAATTTTAACAAGACTAGCCATCATGATATTGCAAGGATGGCAAAGCCACTTCACTTAAAAGGTGTGTGCACAATAAAGAATTTGAAGCAAGTTAAACAAGCTAATTCTAGCCAGCTAATCCACTTTCTGAATGGAAAGGGTGGGGCACAAACCAAACTTGATGAAACAAACTAAAGTAAAGCAACTATTCCTAGCCCTTTCTCTTTTGCTTACAAGGTTGGGAGAACCCAACTTCCTTGCAAGCAATGGATAACAACTTTTGAATAAAATGAATAGTTAACCTAGTCACACAACTCTCTTCCTAAAGAAAAGATGGGCAAGCAATGTAAAAGTAAATAATGGAAATCAAATGCAACAATAAACCGTAGCCCCTCTTCACTTGCAATGCAAGGGTGGGCAAGCCCAACCTCCTTTGCATGTAAGGGATGGCTGAAAAAAAAATCTTCCAATACAACTTTAAAAAATGAATAAAGAATCAAGTCCAAGAGACTCTCATGAACTTGTTACAATGAAAGAAATTTCAGCCAAAAAAATGAGAATAAAGTAGGAAAAGTGGGGTTTCACCCCTTCTTGGTAGTGGCTTTGCAGTCCTTCCTTTTGAGTATCCTTTGCATGCTTTTGTGACTAAAATTCGGCAAACTTTCCTCTTGTTCTGTCTGTTGCCGCCTAAAACACACTTGGACACGGGTAAGTCTCGCAACCTCTGTGTGTGTTCTTGAGGGCAACTTATGAGTTGAGAACCCACTGTCACCTCGGTTCTAAAACTCCTCCGTTTAGACCACAACTCCTGAAGGCTAAGGGGGGTAGTCCCTACTTACTAAGTTCTTCTTTTTGAAGAATGTTTTTTGGGAGTTGTAAATTACAAAAATGACAATCAACGTGTAGTGATGCAAATATTTCAATGTCAAGCAAACCCTTTAACAATCAACCAGTAATGTATGAAAGAGATAAACAATCAAATAATCCAGTGCCGTCTCTACTTGGCTATGGAGTCACAATAGTCAACTTCAAATAATTTTCCTAAAGCATCAACTCATTTACTTTAACAAATATACCAGAACATGATGATTTCCAGTAAATGAACAAGTTAATTTAAAGTGCTTGCAGAGTAGAGAAATGTAAATGATTGTAACAATGTTATGCAAGTGGTCTTGTAAGTTTTAATAAATTTTATGTCTCTCTTTGAATTAGGGAATTAAGGTGTTTGTTGCAAAGAAATGAACTATTCTAGATGTCTACCCAAAGAGACTATCTCCTTCGATTAGAGAGAGAATGTTGAGTGCTTAACATGGGAACACAAGGTTCCCACCTAGCTCCACAGGTCAAACTTGAAACTTGCTGGGTGCTCAACTGGAGGACACAAAGTGCCACAAAGCCCCTTACGGCCTCTACCCCACTAGCTCCACAGGTCAAGCCTCTTTTTCTCCTTTCTAAAGAAGATAATTATATGGGTGCCTATTAAACTAGCCAACACAAATATTTTCCCTTTCTCGTCAACCGACCGGGAGAGGATATGGGGCAAAAACCTGGGCTTGTGGTAAATTTTATCCTTTAAAATTTACCAACGGCTTGTGATAATATTTACATTATAAAAACCTGGGCTTGTGATAACATTTACATTTCTTGTAAGTAGTTTAATTTCTGTATTTACAATATAAAGTAATCATTTCGCTCGGTCTTCGCGTATGCTCTTGTAACCACTGCAGGCTGGCCCTAAATCGGTGGTCAACAATAAAAAATGAGACTTGTAGCATTCTTAATTTTCACACTTGATTAAAAGTAACTTCCGTTAGACAAAAATCCGACGTCTTATGATTTGCTTTTTGTGGGCAGATTTTGCAGTGAAAAGGGAACAACTAAGTAGTGACCGTGGGGATTTGTCAGGCTATACCCTCGTTTGGTGTCAGTGTTGGACACACCACCGCGATTCCGATCTAGCCCTTCTTATCGTGTGAAACCACACTTCGCAATCCTGACTTGTTCTGCGTACCTTCGGGTATTTTGGAATCGCATTCCCTTCTAATCAACTCATCATAATAATTAAAATTGACCAAGACACAATTGCAGAAAATCCCTTTACATCACTATTTGACTCCATTAGGCACTGATCTACTTGCAACCAATGTTCCACGGGGGCGGGGGAGCGGGGAAACACACAAGGGGGACGTGTGGAAGGTACCCCAAATTTTAGGGAAATTTCGGGGAAATGGGGGGACATCGAAGTCATAAAAATTAATTTAAAATATAAAAACGATAAATCCCAACATTAACTATTACCATGTAAAAAGTAAAACTAAAAACTAAATTCATCATTATGGGGTGTACATCTATTAGTTATTAGCTGTGTAATCGGACACATCCATATAGGTTGACGTGTCCCATGTCCGCGTGTCGGACATAGACACGTTGACAGGCCATGTCGAACACGCCTGTCCGTGTGTCCCGTGTTTGGACACGCGTGTCTGGGCACTATCAAAACGTGTCCCGAAAACAGGACACGCGGTTCGTGAAAAAAGACGGTTGGGCCCAGTTTAAAACCACATTTTCACCCTTTTTTTTCATTTGCAAATTGTGGGAGAGCTCTAAGAGGGTTTTTTTTGCAGGTGAAGAGGATTTGAAGGCTTTGGAAGGGTGCTAAAGTCCATTGAAGGTGGATTTGGTTGGGTGGATTGCAAGCTCAACCATCAAACAAGAAGAACAATTTCTCATTCAGCTAGGGGAGGAGCTAAAGGGCAAAGGAAAGGGAGAAATGCCCCATCTATTGTCTCCCCTCCTATTCCTCCAAACACACGCTCTTCTACTCCTCTTGCTAGTGCTCCATCTGCTTCTAGTGGAGCTCATGCTCCATTGAATCTTGTTTTAGCAAGACAACAAGCCCAAGAGAAGAAATACCCTTTGTGGAGGTATGTGACTAGGAAAGAAGGGCTTGGGGCAAAGCTAGGTGGGGGAGGCAACGTGTCTTGGACTTGAATTTTTGCAAGAATGACTTCAAGAGCACATACTACCGAGTTAAGGGCCATTCGTTGGGCCTTCCTAATTGTGGGATTTCTTCATGTAAGGGTGTGAGTGTTATCCAAAGGAAAGAAATGGGAAAGGAGGATCAAGAAGGCTTAGGGAATGTAGCAGTAGCAAGCAAGAAAAAGGATGAGGATCCTCTTCCATTCTTAAGGAAACCCTCTACAATTCGACCTCAATTTCCACCTAACAGAGGTGATACACATCTAGCAAAAAAGAGGCCATCTTCAAGTGGTATTGGTCCAATGGACAAGATTTTCCAACAAGAGGCACGAGAAGAGGTAGACCTCACCATTGCATTCTTTTTCTACCTCAACTTCATCTCATTCAAAGTTGCACGGTCACCATTGTTTTTTGAGATGTGTCGAAGTCTTACTGAACAAGCTCCATCTGGTTATGTGCCTCGTGGTTCGGAGAAGCCTAGAACCACATTGTTGGTTAAGGCAAAGAAGGAGGTGGACAAAATTCTTGAGCTAATTAGATCGACATGGCCCTCATCTGGAGTGAGTATTGTTTCCGATGGATAGAGATCCAACACGCCATCCACTCATCAATTTCATGGTATCTTCCCAAAATGGATCGGTGTTCTTGAAAGTGGTGGATGCTCTTGGGAAATACAAGGATGCACATTTTATGGGCGAGTTATTCATCAAAACCATTGAAGAAGTAGGTGTTGATTCTTGTGTACAAATCATCACAGACAATGCACCTGTTTGCAAGGCCGCTGGCATGATTGTGGAAGCTAAATATCCACAGGTATATTCATTTATGACACCTTTCATTGTTAGTGATTTGAGTTGTTAACATGTTAGTGTTGTAGAGTCATTTATACTTGTCTTTTTTGCTCTTACAGGCTTTTTGGACACCTTGCATTGTCCATTCCTTGAACTTAGCACTCAAATCCATTTCTTTAGATGTGACATGGATTGGCAACATTATTGAGGATGCACGCCATATCCGTAACTTTGTACAAAATGATACAAATGCCCACACCATCTGCAAAGAGTACACATCTTTCATTGCTGAAGATTGCAGATAATCGGTTTGCTTCCTCATTCATCATGCTCAAGAGGTTAAGGGAGGTCAAAACCGCTCTTGGGTCCATGGTGATTTCAAAGTATTGGTCTTTCTGGAGAAAGACGGATCAAAGTGCTGCAAAAAAGGTGAATGACACAGTATGGGATGATGTTTGGTGGGAGAGGGTGGATCTTACCATTAAGATCATGGAGCCACTCATTTCTTTGTTGCGCTTTGCAGACACCGACCAACCCATCCTAGCGGATGTTTATGAGGGGTGGGATTCCATGATTGAGGCCATGAGGACCATTGTTATGGAGAATGAGTGTCCCGAGTATGAGACATCAGCAAAGAACTTATGGTCCACCATTTAGGATATTCTTATCTCCAAGTGGGATAAGAATTGCACACCTTTGCATTGCTTGGCCCACTCCTTGAACCCCAAGTTCTATAGTCAGGAATGGCTCACTGGTGGGACCTCACATAGAGTCCCTTCTCACATGGATGGAGAGATTTCACATGGGAGGAAGATAGCATTTGGGCGGCTATTTCAGGATAGAGACTTACTTGATGAGGTGGAGGCGGGTCTTGTAGAGTTTTCCTGTGCTACTGGGAGATTTGGAGGCTATGATGTGGTTGAAGACAGGGGAGTTAAGAAGCCCTATAATTGGTGGGAAACTCATGGGGCAACATGCCCTATTCTACAGAAGCTAGCCTTGAGGGTCATCTCTCAAGTTACATCATCCTCTAGTTGTGAGAGGAATTGGAGCACATATGGCAACTTGTACAGTTTGAAGAAGAGTAGGTTTGAGCAGTCCAGAGCAGAGACGATGGTGTATGTGCACACCAACCTTCGTCTTATTTACAGGAAGAGGGAGGAGTGGGTGAAGGGAAAGACAAAGATGTGGGATGTCTTTCTTGATGATATGGGTTTGGACAACAGTATTGAGTTGGCATTAGCCAACCTAGATTTTAATGATCCATTGCTAGAGCCGGTGACATTTGATGATAGTGATCCTTTGGAGGGGTCATCCTCCACACCAGCAGATATTGATCCTCAGATGGATGAGGAGGAGGAGGAGAGCAGTGATGAGTTTGTTGATTCAGGCATGGAGGAGGACGAGGAGGACTATTGATAGATGAGACTCTTCATTCTTCTATTTTGATCTACACCTTTTTGTATTTACTATTGCCAGTGGCATTCCGACATCTATGTAATATATTATACGGTATACTGTATACATTTTGATTTTCATGACTTAATGAGAAATATGGTTTTGACTCATGTGTATTGACATCTTGATCTATGACTATGATATCTATGTGTCTCATAATATGATTGTGATCACTGATTAGATTTGTAAATGTGTAATACTAATGTCAAATGTGCATTGATTCTGATTTATATTGAATATTTGTAAAAAAATCGATCTATCTGTCTATAATTTTTAATTTTTAATATATATATATATATATATATATATATATAACGTGTCCTGATTCCGGGGGTCGGCGTGTCCGTGTCGGACACTCAAATCCCCATGTCCTTCGTGTCCCGTGTCCCCATGTTAGGTGACTTAGGTTATTAGCATATCGAATTTCAAATTTGTAAATGATACTGAACTATGTTCCTATACCCATGTAAAAACTAAAAACTAAATATCATAATTATCATTATGCAATGTATATCTAAATTCAAATTTCAAATTTGTAAAAGATAATGCAACAAATGTTGAAGTCTGAAATAGTCAAATAGATACCAAATAATGAACACAGAGAAGTTAGAATTCAGAACAGTGACGACTGCTCCAAGTTTAGTTGCAATATGATTATGAAATGAAATCGTGAGAGGATAGCGTTTAGGAAGGTCTTAGACTCATGCTTCTTCATACGGAGGCCATTTTCACAAAACACTGCAACACCTGTAGTGGTACTTCAATTGGCCCTCTACGAAGAAGTAAGTGGAGGACTACATTCGCAGGTGCTTCCTTTGGAGTCAATCCAAGCCTTCCAATCATAATTTGAGTGCACTGACCTTTGCTAGTGCCCTCCAAACCATGGGAATCCATCTCCACGGATTTCATTAACATTGTGTCCAATGCTCAGAGGAAACATGACTGCATTTTATTATTGCTGGTAGATTTAAAAAAATGGCAGTTTTGGTTCCTTGTAATAAGTCTACAACTGCTCCAAAAGCTAGAAATCTAAAATCTTTGAGTATGTTTGGAGTAATTTGCACTTATACTTACCATCATTTTATGCTTGTTATCCAACTTTTTGTACCATAAGTTGGGTTACCTGAGGAGCCGCCAGTTGACAGACTTGTTCAAAGTCTTATTCCAGTGTATCAGTTGATCCGTCTGCTTGTCTAGCCAATATTGGCTAGTCACTTTTTTATTTGAATAATTTTGACCATGGCCCCGCGGGGTTTGTAATAAAATGTGCTAGTAGGATTTTTTTGAGTGGTTCGGTCTCCTAAGACGTAGAATCTCAAATAGGGTATTCCAGGGAGTTTTTTGTCCCCTGACAATTATGCTTTGCCTTCAGTTGAGTATAATTGACGAGGTTTTCTCCCGCTTCCTCCAAAGCTGGAATGCCCGATGTTGAATTCTGGGCCTTGGGGGGTTATTAGAGCCCAACTGAGTGTTATAAGCCTACTATACATTATTTAGATAGATCATGGTCATGTCCTAAGTCATCTGGACACATAAAAAAATTTCGAAAAAATCTTTTTCGAATAGTGAAAAATTATTTTTTAATTTTTAATTAATTTTTCTAAGTTTTCTGGGTTAATTTTTCCATAAATTAAATGGAAAAAACCCGTTCATGATCCGGACTCAGAATTCAGTGATTGAAGGCTCTAACCTTAAGCCAAAAGTCATTCTTGATCAGCCAGCCCGTCAGAACCAACTTTCAGATCAGCAATCGGACACATAATGCCTTTTTACTCAAAAACGTCAGTTTTGAGTAAAAAATGATTTTTAGTAAAAAAATGATTTTTATTAAAAAAAATGATTATTTTGGAGAAAACTAAAACTCTCGAAATTAATCCAATTTTAATAAAATAAAAGGCTAAATGACATCTCATGGAACACTTATGATGATCGGAGTTATCATAACTCAGCTTCAGTCATCATTAAGAGAGCAATTAATTTATTATCAGTTATCAGACATGTCATCTCCAGCTAAAGATGAGATGGAGAGCTCTCATTGGTCCGGTGATTTGATCGAGGTGAAGACTAAAGCTTGCACCATCAGTGGGCTTCCCAAACCTAACGGAGGCTCCAGCCAGACCTAAGGATGAGCTTACC
The DNA here is from genome assembly GCA_001517045.1 of Pseudotsuga menziesii. Taxonomy (NCBI): domain Eukaryota; kingdom Viridiplantae; phylum Streptophyta; class Pinopsida; order Pinales; family Pinaceae; genus Pseudotsuga; species Pseudotsuga menziesii. Next base: position 2,211 of record LPNX011074318.1, on the reverse strand, counting down.
TACATCACACATGTGGGCTCATCCTTGGCTTGTTTTCAGTGCACAGGTTTGGAGTGGGGGCGCCTTGCCTGGGTGGAGGCCTCCCCTCACTCCCGGTTCTCCAGTTTAGGTCTGGGCTCTTTGTTAGGTGGCTAAGCTGGTTAGGGTTGGTTTTTTGGTTTTAGGGTTTTAGCACTCTCTCATTTGTTAAAAAGAGGCTCTTTCAGCTCTATTGAGGAGGGATTTTTGTGCAGAGAAACTCTGGTGAAACTTTTGTAATTGCTTGTTGCTTCTATGCAACCATTGGAATAAAATTAAAGCTTTGGAGGCTCATGTGGTGTGATTCTTTGGATGATTGCACTTGATGGATGAGGTGATGTTGTTTTAATGTTGTTCTTTTTTGTTTATTTGAGATTATGATGTTATGCTTTAGAAGGCTTCTGTAAGCACATAAGAACAGGTATTTGCGGTTTGCAAGTTAGCTGTTTATTGATTTACTTCTAGAATTTAAAAAAGAGCATTGTTTTATTCAGTTGTAGTTCATGCTCTTTTTTATTTAAAATTGTGAACAATACATGATCTAATCTTTGTATGGCAAGTCTATGAGTGTTATTTTGCAGATCCTTCCATCCAACCAAGCAGAAGTTCGAGCTCAGCTGCATCTTCTTCTCTTGGAGTCAAGTACGCTTTTTCAGTAATCGCATGCTTCATGAGATCCAAGTGCTTTAAAAAGATCCACAGGTTTGACCATTCTCTCCTTGCTTTTATTCATCATTCAAATTAAAAAAGTCTTTATTTTTTTGGGATTAGGGCACGTTTGGGCTAAAGTGAACATTCATTCACTTAGCCTTTGCCCCGGTTGGCTGACCTATGCTTTACTTTCAGCCTTTTAGGCATTTTATTTGCAGCCTTTCCTTCCTTTTGTTCGCTGTCCACTTTTCCCCACTTTTTGCCCTTTTGGACAGCCCTCTTTTGCCTCTTTGTTCCACATTTTGCAACCCCTTTCCATCCTCTTTTTGGGCCGTATTTTCAGCCTTTTAGGCCTTTTATTTGCAGCCTTTCCTTCCTTTTGTTCGCTGTCCACTTTTCCCCATTTTTACCCTTTTGGACAGCCCTCTTTTGCCTCTTTGTTTCCACTTTTTGCAGCCATTTTCCATCCTTTTCTTCAACCATCTTTTGGGCTGTACTGTCAGCCTTTTTCACCCTCATTTTGCAGCCCTCTTTCTCACTTAGTTTCCAGCCTTCTTTTGACTTCCCTTTTGCTCTCTTTTCCACCCCTCTTTCACCCTTCTTGCCTTGCCTTTTTCTTGCCTCTTTTCTTTCTTCTTCTTGGTGAGTTTGGGTAAATGTTTTGAGCTAGTTTATAGATTAAATTTCAAGTTATTTTTTATCAACTAATATCATAACAAGTGTGTGTCTAGAGCTCTTAGATTGCAGACAGGTGAAGGAGAGCACAAAGGCTACAAACGAACAAGGAGTCCAAAAACAACAAAAATACTGCTATCCCTCTTCTTGCGTCCCCTTCTTTCCCCGTTCTTCCAAGAAGCAAAGAACACATCATCATTGTAAAAGATTAATAAAAAGAGCTGAGTGGGAGGAAGTCTCCTTCCTTTTCTACTTCCCCTATTTTGGGGAAGTGTGTTTTGTGTTCATTTTCATGATTTACTTAGTATAGTTTTCCTTCAGCAATTAGTTTAATTCTTTGATTAGACTTAGTTTCATTCTTACTAATTGCTAGATTTATCATTGCTGGTTGGTATCTTGTTATAAATTGTTAAATCACAAGAAGAACCAAAATCTCTTGAATCTCACCATAAGGTGGATCAAGAGTGCTCTCTGTCAGAGAGTTTTAATCAACCACCTTTCATATTAATTATTGTGTTTGTTTAATTCAAATCATCCATAAGTAAGACTCTTGAACTTGCAAAAACACAAGTCAAGAGCACTCTCTATCGGAGAGCATCCTAGGTTTGCATAATCCCTGCATTAGTTTCATCTAGATTAGGTAAGTCTCTTGAACCGTTGTCATAAGACAAGGTCAAGAGCGCTCTCTGTCGGAGAGTTTTAATTAATTAACTTAATAAAATTCGCAACTCACATCCCTTTAATTAATTAACCCCTTTCCCCTTTTGCTGGAGTATGCTCTGACCGATCTTCGATCGGAATACCCAGAAACGGCATTGGATCTCTAAACCCCACAAGAGGAACTTAACTAAAACTTTTCCCCATAAC
>LPNX011074290.1:271759-340457 GCA_001517045.1 Pseudotsuga menziesii | reverse complement strand
CAACCTTCGTTTATTACAAGTAAGTTCCTGCTACTTCCCTATTTCCTATTTGTGCTTTTATAATCAAATTGTCTGCAAGGTCATAGTATGTTGGTAACCCGCGCATAAGTGCAAGGTCATAAGTGCATATCAAAGTATGGCTAAGAACATGGTTTGCAAAGTGACATAAATTTTCTATAGCAGTAGCTCAGAGCAGGTTGAAGGTTTCAAAGGAAATATTGGGGGAAACCCAATGGATTTGGCACTTAGTCTATGGGGGTTCTTTGCTACCTCGCTGGGAGGATAGCATCCATCATAGAGCTAGCTGTTAGCACTCCGTTTGCAATAGTCAAGTTATAGGCCCAGAAGAATTCAGAAGGGCCCTGTTCGAGGGAGAATTATACATCCACCCTTCGGGTTACCCAATGGATAGTTTCTGTTAGCTAGTACCGTCAAATGAAGAAGAGGGATTGATCTATGGTGGTGGATCCTTCCAAGGTTCAAGGCATTGCAAAAGTAAAGATGAGATAAAGAGATGTCGTAGATCAACGATGTATAAGCACAACGAAGAAGATTGACGATGGAGTATGGTCCCCCAAGCTGAAAGATGTGAGGGAGTACCCAAGTTGGGTATTCACCAAGCCTATTAAAGGGAAAAAATCAATGTAAGGCCGAGATCCAGGTGAAACTTGATCAATGTCTTGAGATGGCTTCACTGGGAAAATTTGCTCGGTAGAAGGAACTTTCCCAAATCACAAAATAGGTTAAAAGGTGGAAATATCTGATGGTGGAGATGAGAGCAAAAGCAGATCTATGGCCCTGGCTTATTTCATGATCCAAACTTGTGCGGATAAAGTCATGATTCCAAATTGCGAAAGGTGGTACCCAATGCAAAGATTAATGGTCACATCAAAGGCAGGGATATATCTACGGTCGTGGTTCATTTCATGATACGAACTAGCACGGACAAGGTCAGGGTATCAATTCATGAAAAGTGGTAGGGTATGCTCCGATAAATGGTTGCATATAAAGGTCGATATCGATTGACAGATAAGAAACACACCACGGTTTAAAGCTGCTCATTGGATCTAGGAAAGAAAAGAATTGGCAGCGTAAGTTAAAGAAACGTGGGTGTTGGATGTCGAAGACCCCAAATTGGAGAGATGAGAAGGCCTCAAGGCTGTGGGTATAGCATTCGGAGTAGAGATCACAGTAGAAGAGATGTTCCCATGCATGATCTACCTCCCGGTCGGTTAATTGATTCCTGAGACACCATTCACGATATGCGTAAGGTGAATATCATGACCAGTGACACCAACTTCCCCAACTCCATAGGTCTGGCATGTGGCTCACATAGAAAAAGCATTCGGGAAGTAGGGATTTCAGGTTTTTGAAGCGATGAATTTGGCATCTACACAAAGTAAAGAGACACCGCGAGTATAATCTGCTTGGCGCCATAGTCACAGTGAGTGAAAAGGAAAGAAATATAATATCCAAATGCTTTAAACTAGCCAAGAAACCACGCGGGGAATTTCTTAAGGTCTTATACATATCAGATAAGATAATTAAACATCAAAATAGAAGATCCTCACCCCAATGTCACACATGCTATTGTCATGATGACCAGTATTGAAGAGTATAGCCATCTCCAGGTCGTTTTAGTTTGCCCTATATAGTGCCATCTTCCGAAGTTGTTGAAGTATGGGAATGTACAAATGGTGAGAGATAAAGGTTGAATTATGATAAGTGACAAGTTCTCTCACAAAGAGCCATGGCCATGTGGTTTGGGAATTTAGTTTGATAAGGGGTACTAATGGTTGGAGAACATAAAATTGTGTTTCTTCATCATCCTGGTTGTCTCCACCAGGAAATCCCCAACCACCGGGGCACAGATGTTAAATGTCTAGGGAATTTCACCTATTTCCACATAACCATACCTTCATATGCGCTATGCATGGATTTTTACATCCCACTGATGTCCCTCCTATGCTTGTAGTTGTAGTCACGGCCCCTGAAATCCCATCACACAATGGTGGCTGAGATGTTGGAGCAAATTCTCGGTCTGGGACAGTAGAGGTCCGAAAGATTCATCACTGCCCCTATAACCTCCACTTAACAACTTTGCTGTAGGAGAGGAGGAGGTCAAGCATTCTCCCAGCTACGTGGCCTATGAGAAATCCCTGCTCGTAGGAGGGAGAGGGCAGTACAAGAATGATAAACCTCTTAAATGGCCACCCTTTTTTCAGTTCCCTCTTAGAATAGTGTTACCAGATGGAGGAGGGGCTGGGAAAATGGATGAGCACCAAAGTGGGGGTTTTCTTGTCAGCCTTTGAGCACCATGGTCTAAAGGAGGCGGGCTAGTCAAAGGAGGAAGAAAGACATGTTTGAAGTGGTCCAAGTCGGAAACAGACCATTAGCAAGCGCCATAAAGATCGTTTCGTACCAAGTTACCGGAATGAAGAAAATATCTACGCTGTCAATCCAAATTTTCATGTGAGGCAGTCCCATAAAGTTTGTTCATATTTGTAAATCATGGCAATAGTTCCACTCTCTGAACTGTTACTATCTGATTGTGATTGGAAATGGGTTTTAGGTTTTGTTTCGGAGAATAGTAACAGTACTGAAATAGTATAAATACACTCCTGATAGGGAGAGATAGGGGTTGTATGGGAAAATTTTGAAGGGATGAGGCTCTCCATTGTAATTAGTCTCTGGTTTCTGTGTTATGAATAAATTTGTAGAGGAAGGATTGTCTTTCAAGGTAGATATTCCCTTGTAATTGTTTCTTTCAATATGTAATTTCTTTACGTGAAATGTTCATCCTGTTTTCATTCCAGTTTGTTGATTTCTTTCATGTCTGGAATAAGTGTATAACATTTTGGAATTCATACATGCTATGCTCTGTCTGTTGTTTCAAGTATTCATTTAATATTTCATCTAAAGTTACGCAGAATTCATCCTATAGATGCTCTGCGTGATGGACTATTCCCTCTCATCTACTAATCACCCGCTAAATATCTCCTGACTGCAAGATCGAGGGCTATCTTGCCTCTGTTTGTAATTTCATGTAATTCTTTATCTCCTGCAATATGTTCCCTACCCAGACCTTCGACTCCATTTCCCAATGGTTCCTTTCTCTGATAGTGCCACCAACATCTTACATCAATGGATCCTCCCTATTTAGGATTCTAGCCTCCTAACCATTCTTGAGCGAATATCTTACGTGAAGTAAATATGGAAAGTAAGTGAGATATCCCTCTCTGACTATGTTGGGCCTGAGGTGCAGTCTAAAGCAGATCTACTATTTCCCGGGAGAGGACCCTTTTCCACCACAACCTATGGGCTCAGTCCCGGCGCTAACGCAAAGTGTCCATATACCATGTTGGTATTTTGTAATATAATCCATACCCTTACACTTAAAATTTTATACCATTTGGAGTTAGTAGGAATCCACTACAGTCTTGACTAGGAAATCTAGAAAATTACCTAAATTGCACATTTCTCCAAAACTCCAAGTAGGGAAATTACATGTTATGATGTTTATAAAAAAAACAAATGAATTTTTTTTAATTTGTTCATTCAAATGTAGTAGTGGAAGAGAATGATTTAGAGAAAACATGTACATGTAATTTAGAGAACACATCAATGTTGAGGTTGGGTTTTTTGGTTTTATTGTTTCTAAAATCATTATGTGTTTTTCTTGTTGTAATTGGAATGAATTTTTAAGATAAATGAAAACATTATATGTGTCATAAATAGGGATAGATTTATTTTTAATTTGATGGATCCTTAAAACTAAAACCTTGAAAATACTAATTCTCAAATTGAAACTATTATGGTCGTCCCGAGTGGTGTAATGGGCCCTACATAGTCGTGTAATTTAGGGCTCATTTCATGTAATAATAGTGGTGTCCATTTATTGTATGGTGGTACAGGTTCACTATGTTTGTTATTATTAAATAACGCCCACTATGGTAGTTAGTATTGAATAATGTAATGGGGACTCATTAAAGAAGGTCCACTAGGTAGTTTTTGTTAGATTTTTGACATTAAGCTAGCATTATATTAGGATATTTAATTGAGAGAATAACAAGCACAACAATCAAACACAAGAGACAATGAACACAGTGCTTTCCCTCGGGGAAACCATAAATGGAGAAAACCCTGTAGCTTCCTCAGAGATAGAATCAACACCAAAAGTAAGACCCCAAAATAGTAAGATGATCTCCAATAGCAGTAGCCTCTTTCTTCCTAGCCCCAGTAGCTTATTCTTCCTTAGCTATGCACTACAACTGAGTGTGAGTGAGTGTGTGATAAATAGAGAGACTCACTCTCTATTTATACTAATTCCTGACTTGACAATAACTTACTAGGTCTGACTTCTCTAGGAGAGTCTAATAACCCTAGTGCCTCGAAACTGCGGGGACTTTAACCCTTGATCAATAGGAGGGTTACCCACAATGACTTGACATGACTTTTTTACATTAGAGAACATCCCAATAGGAACATCGAGGCATGACATGACTCAAATACATTACAGATGCATCCCAGAATAAACATCGGGGTACAATACATAAGAAATACAAGTGAATGCATTCCAAAGTTACAATTACATTAACACTCCCTCTTAACTAGGAAGGTATTGTCTCGACACAATTTATCAGCACAAGTCTTCTTCTCTATATCATCTAGATAATCATTGAGTCTTCATCATCTTCAAGTCATATTCATCTTCAATTGATCTTCATCTTCAAGTCATCTTCATCATCGGATCTGGATCATCACTCAATCTGGATCATCACCGGAACATCATCACTAGCTATGGATGATCACTCGATATGGATAATCACTGGAACATCATCACTAGATCTGGATCATCACTCAATCTGGATCATCACTGCTGGATCATCATCACTGGATCATCATGCATTCTATCTCGTGATTCTTCTCATCACAGGAAGTTCTATAGAGCCAGTACTTTTTCATGCTGGTTGTAGGCCTAGCCTCCATGTAGGTCTTCTTCAACGCTTATATATGACCCTAAGTTAGAATGGTTTGTCCAACACTTACATCTGATGATGAGAGGAACACATCCAACACCATGTCAGAAAGGAACACCCAAAACTCATATCTGACAATGCTGGAACACATCCCACAACCCTGTCAGAAAGGCCCAACACTTACATTCACCAGCATGAGAGGACACACCTACTATCATCTGTGAAAAGGAACAGCACTCACATCCACCAGCATGATAGGACATGCCTACTATCATCTGTGGAAAGGCTTAGCACTTACATCCACCATCATTGTAGGACACACCTACTACCATCTGTGGAAAGGCACAGCACTTACAATCACCAGCATGGTAAGACACACCTACTACCATATGTGAAAAGGCTCTGCAATAACATCTGACCATGGAAGGAACTTAATCCTCTCACCATGTCAAAATGGCTCTCAGTCCCAGACTGAGGGTTCCTGGTAACTGACCAGGTGCCTCCATTCTCCTAGAGAATGGAAACAACCCTTATATCTGATCAAGTGGTAACACATCTCTCAATCACATCAGAATGGCCATGCACTCATATATGATCATGTGAGAACACATTCCACAGTCATATCAGAATGGCCCTCAATCCTAGACTGAGCTTTCTTGGTAACTGAACAGGTACCTCCATTCAAAGAATGGCAACAACCCTTATATCTAATCAAGTGGGAACACATCCCTCAATCACATCAAAATGGCCATGCAATCATATCTGATCATGTGAGAACACATCCCACAGTCATATCAGAATGGCCCTCAGTCCTAGACTGAGCTTTCCTGGTAACTGACCAGGTGCCTCCATTCAAAGAATGGAAATAGCCCTTATATTTGATCATGTAAGAACCAATCCTATAGTCATATCAGAATGGCTCAGCACTCATATCTGACATGGAAGGAACCAATCCTCTCACAATGATAGAATGGATCAGCCCTTACATATGACCATGGAAGGAACCAATCCTCTCACCATGTCAGAATGGCTCACGGACTCATCACTTCCCCTTAGAAGGAACCTCGATCTCGAAAACACCAAGCTTCTCCCTGAAGTACTCAAACTTCACTCTGGCTAATGTATTCATTAACAAATCAGGTGTCTGTTCATCTGTCACAACATACTAGAGCTTCAGTGCTCCTCTCTACACCATATCCCTGATATAGTGATACTTGATCTCGATATGCTTCGATTTGTCATGGAACATCGGGTTCTCCGACAACTTCACACAACTCTGGTTGTCACAATATATACAAGTAGCATCCAACTGGAGATCAAATAAATCAGATTGTATCTTCCTCAGCCATACTACCTCACAACTAGCTGAACAAGCTGTGACATACTGTGCTTCAGATGTACTTAGTGCCACACAGGACTGCTTCTTGCTAAACCAAAAGATCACACCTGATCCCATACTAAAGCAACATCATGAAGTTCTCTTCCTATCGATGGAACTGCCTGCTCAATCTAAATCAACATAACCCTCTAGGTTAATCTTCTAACTCACCTCATACCTAAGCTCATAATCAATTGTACCCCTTAGGTACCTCAGAATATGCTTTGCAATAATCAAGTGAACATGTCTCGAATCTATTAAGAACTGGCTCAAGGTGTTCACAACAATGAAAATATTTCGTCTCGTGTTTGTCATGTACATCAAGGACCCAATCATCTAATGATACATCATAGCATCAACCGCTTCTGATGAAGCATCACTCAATAGATTTAGGTTCGATGACATTGGCGTGGTCATGGCCTTGCAGTCCATCATCCAAAATCCTTTCAATATATCTACCGTATATTTCCCTTATCCCAGAGAAATTCCATTTCCATTCTGCCACACCTCTATGCGTAGGAAATAATGCATCATACCCAAGTCCTTCATTTCGAACTTAACAGCAAGATTCCTCTTCGTATCAGCAATCATTCCATCCATACCTGTTACAAACAGATCATCTACATACAGTAGCAACATCACTGGGTTGCCATATTCAACCTTGTAGTAAAGGTTGGAAACTACTTTACTCTTGGTAAATCCCAAATTGGATAGAAAGCTGTCAATTCTACTGTACCATGTCCTGGGTTCCTATTTCAAACTGTACAGGGCTTTCTTCACTCTACAGACATGAGACTCCCTGTCATGTGTCTCAAAACTGAGTGGCTGCTCCATATACACTTCCTATTCTACTACACTATTCAAGAAAGCAGTCTTGACATCCATTTGGTGTATCTTCCTTTTCATCACTGTAGCCAGAGCAAGTACTTATCTGATGGAAGTGTATCTGGATATAGGTGCAAAATTTTCCTCATAATCTATTGCTTCTTTCTAGGAGAATCCACGAGCAACAAATCTTGCTTTATATTTTTCTATGCTACTATCTGCAGCATGCTTGATCTTGTAGATCCATTTGGAAGTTACAAATGAATTCCCTTCTGGTCTTCGGACAACATCCCAAACATCATTCTTCATGATCGATTGATACTCTTCAATCATAGAATCCTTCCATTCTTTCCTTTCCACCACTTCTTCATAGTTGGAAGGTTCTTTATTGATGAAATCACCTAACAATGCTACATATCCGGAGCAGGACCTGGTCCTCTTTCTTTCTCTCTGATTCTCTTCTGGAGCCCCATATCTTTCCACACCTTGGATAGCTTCTCGTACCCAAGCAGGTTTCCTCTTATGAGGATTCTTCTCCTGAGGTGGATGTACAGGTTCTTGAGGTTCTTCAAATTCTCAATCTTCTTCTTGAGTTTCTTCGTTCATGGTTGTGTCATGAATTTCAGGTGCTTCCGATTCTTCAGGAACTTCAGCAGGTTTCTTTCTGGATTTGTTGTAGGATGAGTCTTCGTCAAATGTTACATCCCTGCTGATGTCAATATTCTTGAATCCTAGGAGGTGTATTCAGGCGAGCTTTTAGAGTATCCCACAAATATACCCTTTTTTCCTGAAGGATCTAATTTTTTCCTCTTTTCTTTCAGAATGTGTATGTACACTAGATAGCCGAATATTCTAAGATGGCTGACTTCTGGTTTCTTGCCGGAAAAGACTTCTTCAGGTGACTTGTTCTTGAGTACTCTATGTGGAGTACGGTTTTGTACATACACCGCTATTCAGGCAGCTTCTGCCCATAGATGCATGGGCAGATCTTGATCATGAAGCATTACTCTTGCAGCTTCCATGATAGTTCTATTCTTCCTTTCTGCAACCCCATTTTATTGTGGATTATATGGAGTGGATAAGTCCCTCTTAATCCATGATTCTTTGCATAACTCTTTGAATTCATTTGATGTGAATTCTCCACCATTATCTGATCGAAAGGTCTTGATATTCTTTTCTGTGTGGTTCTCGATCAAGGCTTTGCCATCAATGTCTTCCTAGAAAAGTCATCAATAAATCCATGTCTTCCTAGAAAAGTCATCAATAAAATAAACATAGTATACATACCCTCTTAATGAACTTGCTGACATTGTACTACATACATCGGAGTGGATGATTTCCAAGATTCCTTTTTCCTTTCTCTCGCTACTTGGAAATTTCTTATTTGTGTTCTTTCCTTTCGCACATCCTTTGCAAACTCCATCATGTTTTGCTTGAATTTATGGAATACCTTCAATAGCTTTGCTTGCAAGTGGTAGTGCTATGTAATGCACATGTGCAAGCCTTCTATGCCAAAGTTCATTTGGCTCTACTGTGTTATGGACCAAGGCTTGTTCTGGATGGCCCTTCAATTTGTATAGACCTCCCTCTTGTTCCCCAATCACTACTGCATCATTAATAGTCTTTCCCTTTGGACACATGATAACTTGGCCATCTATAAATGTAACCCTCATGCCTTTTGCATCTAATGCAGATATGGAGAGGAGGTTCTTATTTAGTCCTGTTGGGGCGCGCACCCTAATGGTCCTTAAGGTGGATAGCTCCATGGGTTTTGGGAGTTTGTAAGCAGAGCTACGGCTCAAAATAGTCTTAGGGGTGTCAGGGTAGAGTCAAAAACCTTATGTTGTAGTAAACCCATGGTTTAAATCCAGGGTTTAGGGTTCCGGCTGCCCATGGTTTAAGTCCATGGTTTTGTAACAGTGCGTTGTTTAAATAGGCACTCTTGTAAGTAAGTAAGGTTAGGCCTTTTGTGTAAAAGGAATTGATGCGAAGCTAAGGCTAATTTTGTAAGAAAAGGTTAAGTCCCAGCTGTGTGCATGGACAACCTCTGCAGTTGTGTGCATAGAGGGTTTTGGGTGATAAGGAAATCTGCAGCTGTGTGCGCAGAGGCCTGCAGCTGTATGTGTGGCTTTGAGGACTGAAGGGATCTGTTGCTGAGTGCGCAGATCAGAACTGTGGTTTTTGTGGAAAGATTGAATAAAACAAAGTTCTGTGGACATAACCCCTACACTGGGGGTGAACCATGTTATATCTTGTGTCGTGGTTTTGTGTGTTGTTTATGTTGTGTTATTTCTTGCATTTATATCTATATATCTGATAAGTAGAGATCACTGCTAGATAATAACTTTGTTGTGAATTCCTAGTAAAGGGTTGCACAAGGCACTGTTTGTTTATCTAACTGCGAAGCTAAATAAGTGAATGCTAAGCTCTGTGATTTATATTTATAATCTGTTAAAAGTTAAAGGTACAGTAATATCCCTCTTTTGCTTGCAGAAATTTGGTTCTATGGCACCCCATAGCAGTTTCGGGTGAGACTACAACCTGTTCGCAGGTTGTTGCTGAAAGGGCCAACTCTGTGGGTCTTTTGCTGGTGCAAAGTTAAAGGTATAAAACCCGGGTCTACCCTATAGCCCAACAAATTGGTTCCGTTGCTGGTTGAACTCAGTATTTGCTCAAGAGGGGTTTACGCTGTACCTCAAGGGCTATGTTCTGGAGGCCCTCTGTGAAGGAAATCGGTGATTGGCTTGATGAGACTTATCTGAAATTTGCTGAGCATGAGAACAAAGATCTGTGTCATAGTGCAAATGAATTTTTACAAAGGTATGTTTTTTGTGACATTTATGAAATATTTTTTGGTAGTATCCACATAGAGTTGCACTAGTGGTTATCTAGGTTAGCAGAGCGAAGGACGAACTTCTAAGCACGTCAGTTTCCTGCTTGGACCCCCATGAGAATTAATATACTAAAAAGGGTGAACAACAAGATATCCCGTGCTGTTGATTTCTGGACAACGTGAACCCTTGAAGCATTTGTGACGGAGTTCGCCATCGACACGAGTACCTCCTTTAGTGAAGCCAAGCGGCAGTTTTTCAAAGGCCCAAGGGGTAAGTTGTTGAATTCATTTAGTTTGCAAATTAAAATGCTATTGGTTGAAAAAGGTATACTGCTAATTGAATCAGATTGTTAGATTTAGTATTACTAACATATGGTTGTAAGTGACAATACCTTCAATGAGCAAAGTGGTTTTCTACGAAGTGGAAAAAGGTACAAGAGATATTTTGGATCCTATTCCCAGGGTCAGCATACGGAGTATCCCCCTGTAAATCCCACCGATTCAGAACCCGAAGAAACCCCTTCTGTCGGAAACCCTCTGGTCACCCCACAGCGAAGACCTATTATCCTTGAGCACCCGTCACAGTCTGAAAGTCACCCTAGCCAGAGTACTCCTATCGCAGGTCAGTCTACCACAGTAAGTTCCCCCCCACCTACCCCCAGTACCCCTCCCTCCCCCCCTCGACCTGCGATGGCCCATCTGCATGACGACATTAAGCTCCCTGTTTTCAAAGGAACTGGATCAGATGATCCAGAATAGTTCTAGTTTTTATGTGAAGCAGTGTGGACTGCTAAGTCCATTATGGATCAAGATACAAAAAGAGCGCAGCTGGTTACTTCCTTCAGAGACCGTGCTCTGACCTGGTTCATGAAGTTCTCTAGCACTCAGAACCATGCATTGGCTGACATAAAAGCAGCAATGATAAAGGAATTTAAGAAGCCAAAATCCGAGTTGCAGTGTATTACTGAATTGAAAGAGATTCAGCAGAGGCGTGGAGAATCAGTGTGGGACTTTGATCAAATATTCAAAGTTCTACTAGACCAAGTCAGATTCCCCATTGGACCTATGCAGCACAAGGAATGGTTTATTGCAGCGTTGTTACCACATATCAGAACTCCACTCATGCAACAGAAGGTTACTGACCAGCAGTAGGCTCTGGAAATCGCGATGAAGTTTGAAACCGCCCCTATCGAAGATAACTCTGGCATCACTCAAATCCAAGCGCAATTGGCAGCGATGGCTCTGGAGCTCCATGATATGAAGAAAGGAAAAATCGGTCGCGAAGAGGTCTGGTGCACACAATGTCAAACAGAGGGTCATGACAAGGAACAGTGTCCTGTGGTAAGAAATTACCTGAATACTGGTGCACCAGACCATGTTCCACCCTACTATTCTATATTGTGAGATCTGTCGGACAACTGCCCAGCATCGACCTGAGAATTTTTATCTGCTACAGAGGTATGTGCAAGTCCCCAAGAACCCTTACTGCAAATTCTGTAAGTCCATAGGCCATAATGAAGATGAGTGTCGCAAGTTATGACCTCATGAGGGAAAGCACCTACGATGCCTATCGGGTACAAAATGAGGGACAGAGTAATGATGGCTATGGCTACCGTGGTGGTGCATCAGGTAGAGGTGGTTTTGGAGGCCATGGTCATGGTGGCATGGCTGGCAGAGGTCGTGTTCAGGTGGTGTGTTATAACTGCAACCAGGCCGGACATCTGGCTCGCGACTGTTGGAACCCGACTACGACATGCCAGTATTGCCGAGCAGTAGAACATGTGATCGAGCAGTGCCCATAGCTGATAGCTAATATTCAGGAAAGAAACAGTGGCCCCACTCAGAATCTTCAGATGATTTCCATTGAGCAAAGTCCTGCCCCAACAATTAATGTTGTTACCCGAAGTGGAGCTACGACGCAGATACAGCCTGCTGAGAAACAACCTGACAAGGCTTGGGTTCATAAAGCTCTCGTGAAAGTCCCAACCTTTGATATTGAAAGAGAAAAGGAGACATTCATGGACGCCAAGAAATATTTTGTGGATTCTAGCCCAGCAGTAGCACCTGCGCAACCACATCAGCAGCAGTCGCAGCTGCAAGAAGCTTCGACGGATAAAGTAAGTACATTGTCCTCCTTTTTACAGAGTTGTCTGAAACTTTTAAGAAATCAGAATGCTTTAAGTGAGTTGCATAAATTTTTGCTTCCTGTGAACCTTAGCAAGGTTCTGATCAGGAGAAAGCTGTTCATAGAGTCAGAAGAACTAGTAGGGAAATGAGGTTGAATGCTCATATAGGAGAGTATGAGACGACTGATGTGATTTTGGACTTAGGGTCAGAAGTCAATGTCCTAACCAAGCAAACCTGGGAAAAAATGGGCAAAACTACCCTTTATTGGTCCCCTATACAGTTGAGATTAGCCAATCAGTAGAAGATTGTGCCCCTAGGATGATTCCCTAATGTTCCCGTAGATATTGATGGCGTCTGTACTGTAGCAGACTTTGAATTTATTGAGATCATTGACGACAGCAATCCCTATCCAGCCTTGTTAGGTATTGGGTGGGCAATGGAAAATGTTGCAGTTATTAACCTTAATAAGAGACAGATGACTTTCGAAGGGAAGGATTTGAGAGTCATAGTCCCATTGGATCCTTCCCAACGAGAAAGGTACACAGAACCCCTCTGAGATGAAGATCAGGATGTGTTGGACCATATCTACAATATTACAGCGCAGGAAAAATATTATATTGATCCTAATGCCGAAGGTATTATGGATTGGCAGTGTGACAGGTCCTGTATGACGGACTCAGATGATGGTTTAGAGAATTGGCAGAACTGGTTGTATGAGCTACATGGACACCATTGTGTAAGAATTACCAAGTATCTTAGATGGCTTACAAGAGTCTTACCTGTTTTTGATGGTTTGACAGACCTAGACAAGTTTAGTGCGACTTTCTTAAAACAGATACCGGCTTCCCAGACATGGGAGACTCTGGATTCCACATTCCGTGCCACTGTAGGAAGGTGGAGGGATAACCATAAGAAGTAAATTCCTAGTTGGGAAGCTTGTTAGAAATCTCTTCACCTAATATTTGTGACTCAGCCCCAGGAGGTGCACAATGGGTTTGTTGGGCAGGGTGGACTGCCGGAATGCTTGGAGCACTGTTACGAAGCATGGAAACATGTACCTCGATGGGTACATAAGCTTATACATATCTAGGCACCTGTAGCAGAGAACTGGTATACGAAGGTCGAGCCTTGGCATGCTAATAGGTCTGGTGACAGAGAAATCACCAAGTACCAACCTGTGGGATCGAAGCTCACACCTTGGTTGCGGAACTTGTCAGGATATGCCGAAGGTCAATATGATGTCAATGGTCCTTATTATGACGCAACTGCAAACCTGGAGGCACTGCAGCCCCAAATCCGACCGTTGGAACACTGCCAATTTGGCGGCGCCGGTACTTTACTCACCTTAATTGCTTGTCCTAATGGTATCTACCGAAATCTAGCACCGTGGCAACAGGACCTCTGTCAGATTTGGCACCTTCAATGTACATTTATGGCAGATATGGCTGATGGATTGTATATGAAGACACCTGGGTACAGGGAAATTGCATTCCACATTTTCTTGAGTTTCACAATTGAACCCATGTCAACTAATCATGAACTCCAGGACCTATTGAGAGAATTTGAACAGACGGGTCTGCAGCACATCTTCACCCCCCAACCTGAGTCTGCATCCTGTGAAGAGACTCTACCAGCACCGAATTCACCAATGCAGACACGATCTGCCAGGAAACAGTTTAAACCTAAAGTTTGTTCTAAGCGGAATGAGGGCAGACATAAGGAATTAGGGTAAACATTGAAGGATCCTAGAATGGATCTGCCTGGTTCAATAGAGATCCCAATTGAAGGATAGGAGAACATTGCACCGCAGCGGCCATAGTATCTTCATCCTATTCGACCAGGAGTTAAGCCACCTTGGTGGAATACTAAGTTCACTATATGCACTCCCTCGCTGCCCCCAGGTGTGTAGCTAGTTGGAACAATGACAGGGAAAATAGACCGGCTTAAGTATGTTGACCACGACACAAGTGACTGTGGGAAGTTTCGACAATTCGCACCTGCCCAATACTTGCATTTCGTTAAATATCAAGAAACTGGGGCAACCTTATTGGAAGTAAAATAGTGGGCTGCTCGCTTGGATCTAGCTGGTTTGCTGAAAATGCTCGATGTTCCCCACTTTGGTCGCAGCACACAAGTCACCATCATGGTCAAGCAGCTGTTGGTGTTAGTACATGACGGCTACCTATGGATCGGTGACAAGAAAATCCTTATTAATGGCAAGCTCATTCATAGGATTACTGGCTTACCAGTGGCAGGGCCTGATCTGGGGACAGAATTTTCCTCAAAGCATGAAGATACGAAGCTCGCACAAAGCATGAAGGAGCGCTTTCGCCTGATGAAGGGGAAACGTGGGTATCACACTTCCACGATTCAAGAGCAGAATATTCACTTCGCAGCTGAGCTCTTGGCATGCAAAATTATGCGGAAATGCAAACCAATTGAAGTACCTGCCCCGGTCATCCGAATTGCTATCAACTGCACTGAAGGCTACAACTACAACTGGGCAGTGTATGTTACGAAGGAATTCCTTGAAGACGCTCGTGACGTGTAGGAGAAAGGTAGGCCCTTCCAATACTCATGGTCGATTATCCTCATCGCACTGGTAGGATGGAAAGAACCTACTGAAGCACAGTTTGCTGCTGTACCAGTGCACATGCCTGGCGCAGCCAGGTACGCATCGCTATGGGTTTCACAGGATAAAACCCACCAAAAGATGACAAACTATGTATTTTCCTTTTATATGCTGAGTATCTCGTATGAGATCATAAAAACCACAAAGCTCAGTAATGAGTTATTCTCTTAGTATGATGGAGCGGTCAATTTCAGGGCCAATATGCACCATATTTTTATCCAGGCTTGCGCAGATAAGAAGAATCAATGGTTTAAGTTTCCATATGTAGTGACTAAAGATGATATCCTCGCGATAGTACAGCAGTGGCCGGCAGAATGGTTAAAAGATGCAGGGACAAAACCTAAGATTCATGTCCCTCCTGTCACTGATATGGGTGCATGCCCCAGTCACGCACATCAGCAAGAACCCCCCACAGATAGTGATGAACAAACTAAGTCACAACAGACTGCCAACAACCAGGGAGGAGATGGTGGAAATGAAGATGAAGAAGAAGAAGAAGAAGACTCAGTTAAAACTACCTCAAACCCTAATAGGTAGCATAAGCGCAAGACACCAGACACAAAGGAAGTAGACAAACCATTGCCACAAAAGAAAGCAAAGGCATCAAAGGATAAGAATATCGATGAAGCGCCCAGTGTGACAAGCGCGGAGCTTGATGAGGCTTTTTCAAAGTCCACTGAAGTTCTCACTAAACAATGGTCAGAGTTTTCAGCTGTGCATCTGGATTCCATCACCAGTGTAGCCAAGCACATCTCGTAGCTTAAGGACTTAGTAGCAAAATTAGTGACTGGCACTGCAGCCAGCAGTACCCCAGTGAGCGCGCAGCCAGACCTAAGGCAATGGCTGGCCTGAGATAACAAAGGGAAAATTTCGAGCACAACTCTTATATTAACAGATGCAGCCTCTCGCTTGGTGATGAGTATGAAAGTTGGCATAGACTACACTAAGCTCTCTATGATAGAGCTACATCTCTGTCAGTCAGCCATTATGAAAGAAATTCAGGAATGAGACCAATATTTGCAAAAAAAGTTAGAAGAGGCCATAAGTCAGCAGCAGGGCTTCGTAGCGCAACTAGAGGCAGCAAAGCAGAGAAAGAGGGATGCCGAAAGAAAGTGGATTACATTAGTCTGAGTTTTGGATGAGGCATGTCGAAGTATTCCTGACTTCGACGTGCAGCTAGTGGAAGAGCCAGAACAAATATTAGTCAAGCTAAAAGACTACGCACAGTAGTCTCGCAGTAAAATTGAGAAACTCAAAGCAACACATGAGGCTTAGATCGAGGAGCTTCAACTGCGCATCCCTCTAGAAACTCCACTTGAGGTTAAAGAACAGCACCGCGCAGACATTCAGGCATCCGCAATGAAAATTTTAGATATTGTGGGTAGCACAGCAAAGTTGCTTGGAGATAGTTTTGAGGCCTGGACCACCCTGCAGGAACATCCAGAAATAGGAAAGCTACAAGAAACCATCAAGAAACGACAGGCAGAGTTGGATACCGTAAAAGTGGAAATTAAGACTCTACCACCGATGGAGAAAATGCTCAAAGTAAAGCGCAGTGAGGAACTCCAGCAAGAAATTGAGTCATGCAGGGTGAAAGTAACAGAGTTAGAAAACTCTATACAGCCACTTGTCAGTGAGGCTTCGGAATTAAGTACTGCAATGGATAGCCAGTTCAAAATTTTGAAGGAATATGATGCATTCGCACAGGAAAAGGCCAGGGAAGCATCATCCACCGTACTGTAGGGGTTGGTAGAAAAGGAGAAAGAAGCTGATGACATCATGCACAGTCTCAATAATCAGTTCACCATCCTTGCAAAGAAGCTTCGTCTACCAGGAAACCAACAGAGTGTCCCAGGATGGGACACTGGTGAGTCTTAGGGGCCTGCTGGGGTGCGCACCCTAATGGTCCTTAAGGTGGATAGCTCTGCGGGTTTTGGGAGTTTGTAAGTGGAGCTATGGCTCAAAATAGTCTTAGGGGTGTCGGGGCAGAGTCAAAAACCTTATGTTGTAGTAAACCCATGGTTTAAATCCAAGGTTTAGGGTTCGGGGTGCCCATGGTTTAAGTCCATGGTTTTGTAATAGTGCGCTATTTAAATAGGAACTCTTGTAAGTAAGTAAGGTTAGGATTTTTGTGTAAAAGGAATTGATGAGAAGCTAAGGCTAATTTTGTAAGAAAAGGTTAAGTCCCAGATGTGTGCGTGGACGACCTCTACAGCTGTGTGCGCAGAGGGTTTTGGGTGATAAGGAAATCTGCAGCTGTGTGCATAGAGGCCTGCAACTATGTGCATGGCTTTGAGGACTGAAGGGATCTGCTGCTAAGTGCGTAGATCAGAACTGTGGTTTTTGTAGAAAGATTGAATAAAACACAGTTCTGTGGACGTAACCCCTACACTGGGGTGAACCACGTTATATCTTGTGTTGTGGTTCTGTGTGTTGTTTATGTTGTGTTCTTTCTTGCATTTATATCTATATATATGATAAGTAGAGATCACTGCTAGATAATAACTTCGCTGTGAATTCCCAGTAAAGGGTTGCGCAAGGCACTGTTTGTTTATCTAACTGCGAAGCTAAATAAGTGAATGCTAAGCTCTGTGATTTATATTTATAATCTGTTAAAAGTTAAAGGTACAGTAATATCCCTCTTTTGCTTGTATAAATTTGGTTCTACGGCACCCCATAGTAGTTTCGGGTGAGACTGCAACCTGTTCATGGGTTGTTGCCGAAAGGGCCAACTCTGTGGGTCTTTTGTTGGTGCGAAGTTAAAGGTATAAAACTTGGGTCTGCCCTATAGCCCAACAAGTCCTGGTACAAAAAATATTTCCTTCATTGTCATAGACTTTCCAGAGTCTAGGTTATAGGAGGATTCCCCACTACCTTTTATTGGATACTGGTAGTCATCTCCAAGTTTCACCTTGTGTGGTGATTCATGTTCTGACAGTTTCACAAAGGATTCCTTGAATCTTGTCATATGTTTGGAAGCCCCACTGTCTATAATCCAATCATTGCTTCCATGTGTAATGTTTCCCATGAGAGCGGAAATCAAAACATATTCTTCATCACATAAGGAATCATCACTTTCATTTCTGATTCTCTTTGTGGAAGGTTCATCATCCTCTGCAGCATTAGCATGATGTCTTCTCTTTTTTCCCTTCTTCTTGTGAGAGACATTTTTGTTTCTAGGAAATTCTCTAGCACAGTGTCCTTTCTCATCACATGTATAACATTTGATTCTAGACAAATCTTTTCTAGTGTTATCTTTGTGAGAGTGCTTACCTCTGGGGTGATGAGAAATTCTTCTGGTTTTCTTGGAGTGTACTGTGAGAGCTTTATATTCACTTCCCATATTTTCTTCTCAAGCTGCTATTCAAGCTTCTTCTTGAGAGCATTCTTCCCATAGTCTTCTGAACTTGACTAACTTCTTTCTGGCATAGATTCCTTGAATAAAGGAGTCCCATGATCTAGGGAGACCATTCAAGGTGGTCATTACAATCTCTGCATTTTCCACTTCTTCATCTACTGCTTCTAGCTGTTCCTTGTTCTGAGAGACCCTTGTAAAGTAATACTGGATGGTATCTGTATTCTGGATCTTTACATTCTTCAGTTGGTTTCTCAGAGTCATCTTCTGTTTTATGTTCTTCCCTTCAAACAGTTTGGTTAGGGCATCAAACATAGATTTAGGTGTCTTTAGGGAGGACACCTGTGGTATGAGGTGATCCTTGATTGAATCAGCAATAATCCTCTTAGTCATAACCAACTTATTCTTGTGCAAGGCCTTAGCCTCATCTCCCTCTAGAATTGGAACCTCCTCATTGATATAGGAGTCCAACTCATTTTCTTCCAGGACCAGGGAGATCCTATACTTCCAAGCTCGAAAGTTATCAGCTCCCTCAAGATTTTCATCAAGCTTGGTATGATGAGACATCTTAACTGAGAACCTCAAATGGAAATACAAAATATTTAGATCTTACCAAGTCAAGATGTCGGATCTGGATTTGGAGCTGAATTTTTGCAGTGCTGGTTCAGGAGCAGATTAGGGTTTGACTTTTCTGGAGTTTTGTCCAACCAAATGCTTTGATCTTGATCTCTAAACTTTTATTTTGAGGAGGAGATCAATCCATGCCTGGGCTCACTGAAAAATTCCACTTCTGTGGAAAGCCCTAATTTCCAGCAGTAGCGTCGGTTCGAAAAATGAAAATGCTTAGAATCAGATTCTACTTCGACAGAAAGATGCACACTAGGGAGGAGTGTCAGCCCAACCTTATTTTTCTGAAAATATGTGGAGAGAGATCCAAAAATTAGGAAGCCCTAGTTTCCACAGCTGCACAATGTCTTCTTCTCAAGTTAGCTCTGATACCATGTTAGTTTTCTAACATTAAGCTAACATTATATTAGGATTTTTAACTAAGAGAATAAGAAGCACAACAATCAAACAAAAGAGACAATGAACACAGTGTTTTTCCTCAGGGAAACCATAAATGGAGAAAACCCTGCAACTTCCTCAGAGATAGAATCAACACCAAAATTAAGACCCCCAAATAGTAAGATGATCTCCCGACAACAGTAGCCTCTTTCTTCCTAGCCCCAGTAGCTTCTTCTTCCTCAGCTATGCGATGCAACTGAGTGTGAGTGAGTGTGTGATGAATAGAGAGACTCACTCTCTATTTATACTAATTCCTGACTTGACAATAACTTACTAGGGCTGACTTCTCTAGGAGAGTGTAATAACCCTAGTGCCCCAGAACTGCGGGGACTTTAACCCTTGATCAATAGGAGGGTTACCCACAATGACTTGACATGACTTGTTTACATTATAGAATCTCTTGATAGGAACATCGAAACATGACATGACTCAAATACATTACAGACACATCCCAGAATAAAAATCGGGGTACAATACATAAGAAATACAAGTGAATACATTCTGAAGTTACAATTACATTAACAGTTATAAGATTGTTGTGATTGTGATTTTGTTGTTATCGATAAGTAAGATGGATTTATCCTTAGCGGGGGGTAGAATATTATTGTATTTGGAGCTTAGTTCATTGAGAGGTTGACTAAACTTAAGAGGCATGTGAACGTGAGTCGCTTCCTTTGGTGAAAGGAAGAATGGTAAGGAATTTTCCTACTCTAAGGATTTTTCATCAATTATCAAGCATTGGGAATTTATGATATATTTTGATCTCTATTAGTTAACATAAACTCCTAAGACCTTGAACCTAGAAATGAAAATCAAAACCCCCCCCACTTGAAAAGGAAAAATTGGAAAATTAAGAGTTTCAAACTTCTAACCCTCCTCAAGATCAAAATGTTGAATTAAGTTCTATTATTGGATAGGGGAACTATTTCTTCCACATTATTGGGAAAACACTTGAATATATCATTAACACAATTTATAATGTCCAAATAGCATTAGGAAATATCACTTCTTATAGAAAGGCGGAAATTAATTAAATAGGCTATGTTATAAAATATGAAAAAATAAAAAATAAAGACCAAAAGAAATGATATTTAACCTATTATAAGATCCTAGTATTGACTTGACTCCTAATTGCAATAGATCACATATTTCCAATTATTGGTGCAAATAAGGGAATATCAATGCTAATTCAACATATTAATGGTACACATTGTTTGATGAAGACTTTTGTGACAATAAATGAATGCCATTGTGCTTCTTTAAGAATTTGCATGTCAATTTTATCTTGTATTTTTTTTTGTAACTAGGGAATCGAAAACTGGGGCTGGGATGGTACTTGTGTGACACGAGGTCCAAGGATCCATTCCCACTACCACTAGACCCCTAGGTTCCTCGCACCCACCTGCAATACATGGGACACAGGTAAACCCTGGTGGGGTTTGATCTCGTGATATCCATTTACAACAAGTGACTTCATAATCAGTCAAAGCCAATGAGCCACACCTGTTTGGGTGGACAATTTTATCTTGTATAAACATGAAAATAATTTTAATATGTTAGATTTCTAGTGGGTTTTCTAATACAATCCTAAGGATAAATATAAATTTAGGGATGACCCAAATAGTGTACATCACCCTTCTCACCCTTAAAATATTTCTTATTTATATCCTTCTACACCATGAATTTCTTGAAAACACCTAGGGTGCATTTTTATAGTTGTCACAAACATTGGTTCACCATGACACAATTTTTGAGAGCCGTGTATCTAACAAAACATCTATGGAGTCTAGCCTTTGAGTAATTATTATCATATGTGAGTCATTCAGTAGTTCTAATGGAACTACCATGGTAGGAAGGAGTCACCTATTAGTTCTCACGGTACGTATGAGTCACCTAATATCACTCATGGTAGAGAAGAGTCATATGAAACCTAATAATGGTATTTGATTCTAATCCTCCGTCATCTAGAGCTACCCCATCACTAATGGATTTAAATGAAATGATTAATATGTCATGTCATTTTGGTATTTTTATCGATACAACTACTACTAATGTTTTTTAATTTATAAAATAAGTTATTGTAATTGTATGATTGGAACAAAAAATATAGTCTTTTTTTTATTTTATAAATTACGTAGATTTATAGTGTGTAGGTGTTGGCATTTGAGACTCTCGTCACTCCATATTACCAACATGAAAAACATGTAAAATTTGATGCTTTTTAGTGCAATTTTTTTTAAGTATCTAAGTTGTTTGATTAATTCATGTTATTGAGTAAACTCAAATTAACCCTCCCTCCACAACACTTGCTACTATTGATGAATCAACTATCAACGGATTCACTTATATGGCCTTGGAAAAACCATTGACTAGATGGACATGTATGTCATCACCTTTTATATTTCAATTATGTGCATCTTCTACTCTCATATAGATAGTTAATGTAGGTACATGTATCATTTTAATTTAAGAGTATCTAATTATTTTGATTGGCATTGGTTTGCAGTTTATTACTATATAGACTTAGATTGACCCTCCACAAGAGTGTCTACTATTGTTGCATCAACTATCATACACATGGGGTCACTAAGTAGCAATATTATATCACATGAGATCATATTACAAGTTTTAAAATTCTAAAAAATGGAAGTAATATATTGGTGAGTATATTGGAATCTAGGGTATTTTTAATACACTCAAAACCTATAAATACTATGGAGGGTTTAGAATTATGTACTATGGCATTGAATTAAGTATTAAGAGGTTTGAATCGGTGTATCTTTGCATGTGAAGTGGTGTGGGTTCAACTACGTTTGCAATCGAACTAGTGTTTGTGTATGTATAATCTATGTGTGAAGGTGGTATCAATGTGTGCAGAAAGTTAACATTCTATTTGAATATTTTATCTATCTATTAAGGTGGTGTGAAGTATATTGCAAAAAACATGTGTGAATTCAAGATACATTCAAAAGTTTGTTCCACATATCAAAATATCCACTCCCACCTATATTTCATATGAGTGAATCCATGAATATGGGTAACACTTTTTAGCCAAAAGTGATGCTGAAAATTCAATATTCTACTCATTTATTAAATTAAATCCCTCGAAACTCCTCTATTCCTTGCAAATTTTGACATGCAATAAAAAATAAATCGTAAGGAATTATGTTGTCTTTTCAATTATACACACACACACACACACACACACACAAGGAGGTCATTAATCCTAACTTGGAATATCGGAAGTATCTCTCGGTAGCAGATAATTGTTGTAATCAATTAGTTTGCAGGGTTACCATTAATACACATAAAGAATCATATAAACATAACAGATACAAGAGACAAGAATAGTGGATAGAATAACAACTTATATTACTCAATACACATGTGGGTTAATACAATAAACCAAACCAAGTTCTTATATGGCTCAACAGCCTATATATACATTTACAAAACAATTATAGTAACTACTCATTGGTTCACCCAACCGACATGACTGATAAGGTCCACCTAATCTACAGTTAGTCGACTAATGAGTCTAGTCAGCTAAACCGACTATATCCTCCAAAATATCCCCCAGGAAAAAAATCTTTCTTCATCCTAAAGAAATAGGGGAGGTAGAAAAATGTTTGTCTCAAGTAGTTTCTGAAATTTCTTTCTCATGGACTATGTTTTTTGATTGATGGTCTCTTCTATATGCAAATCTACACAATGGATTCTGATGTAACTGCTAACTGGTGCTGGAATTATTCCCAATTGCAAAGTGATTTATGGATATATATGGTCAAGGTTATGAGGCTTGACAAGTTCGACATCTTCTATTGCATCGACAAGTCCACAATATTGCTCATGTTGGGGCCTAAAAATTGTGCTTTCTCCTCTGCAGTGTCAAGTAGTCTCTTCATATGTGGGAGAATCTCGTTGAGGTTGTCCAAGATAGGATTGTATTTATTTACCCATTGGCGTGGTTGTTTCTCTAGTTTGTTTAGTTTTGTTGTCTCTACTACAAGTTGGTCTTGAATTGTTTTATTAATTGCTTATGTGTCTCCCTGCTGGCTTTGTAGTGATTTGATGTGCTCATGCGTATTCCTCAGCTGTTGAAATACTTGGCCACAATAGGTGACCCAACTTCTTAGGAATTCCTCTGTGACAATAGATTCATCAAAATGTTATTTCAATACTTTATGAGCTTCTTAGAATGTTGTATACCAATTTCTTAACAATACAGAGGTCTGTCCTATCTGCTCTTCCTTCTTTTCTTGTAGTTGAGTTTAAAGACTAGACACGACCTCAAATAGTTGGTATGATTTTTCCAATGGTATGTCAGTGTCTTCTTCTTCTAGTATTGGAATGACTTGTTGTGCCAAATCCCTGCATCTCAATAGGAATTCCATTTGTCCTGTTTTGAGTTTTTTAATTTGTTCCTATCTTCTTTCTTTCCTTAGTCTGGATTCTTTGTTGATCGATTCCATCAGTCGGTCCAGATCATCATTTCTGATATTTTAAGTATCCATCGTTAGTTGATCCAGGTGGATGACTGATGGTACCTACTATTGTGTTGATTGTATTTGTTGTTGTTCCTTCTCTTTTTTCTTTTTCTCTTTTCTTTCTTTTCTTTTTCGCCATGATTAGTCTCTATTTTGTGTTTCATCTGCTCCTGTCGGCAATGGTCCTGTCTATTTTTGTTTTGTTGTACTGCTTGGTATATCAGGGTTTACTAACTATGTTTCAATAAGGGGATCAATATATGGTTGTGTAATTGACGGTGGCATGGAGGGAAGAATTGTGGTTGAAGGTGGTGTAGGAAAATGTAGGCGCTCTGAAGTCGATGGAAGGTTATGGATGAAGTCTATCGGCATAGGATTTTCGACTAATGGCGGTGAGTCGACATGTTCATTAGGCTCGAAAGAATCGATGAGTTCAACCATTTCTTGATTTATTGCTAATACTTCAACTTGGTCATTTGCATCAAGTTCTTCTGAGACAGATCCTCTATCTTCTTCATTAATCGAAAGTAAGGTATTTTTGGTAGATGGTATGAATTATGAGATGTGTGTGGCCACAACTTCAAAAATTTTGTGAGGATTTATTTGGAAGTGGATTTAATAACTCCGACAATCTGTGGTTTTGGTGCAAACTTTTGTGGTTTTTCACGGTGTTGGGGAGTTACAAGAAGTTGTTGTGAAGTGCCTGAATTGAAAACTGGTTTTGTTGTATTTAATTGTTGAACAAAAGGGAAAAGGTTGGGAATTTGATTTGTAAATTCTTGAAGATCAACGTCTTTATCAAATTTTGTGTGGAGTTTTTTAGATAATTCTTACATGTATGGGATCATTGGGGTAAAAGAGGTTAGGTTCACTACTTCTTCTTGGACTATTTGGGTTGGGGATGGAGGTGGTGGAGTGGTGGTTAAATCAACAAATTCAACCTTAGGAGGGGTGACAACTCTTACCTTCTTTTCTATTGGCTGCTTTTCTTCTTCTTCAATGATTTTTTTGAACTGGTCTTCGACATATATCTTACTTTTAGCAGCATCCTCCAATATTTAAGCATCTCTAGCTTGTAACTCATCCT
Organism: Pseudotsuga menziesii; assembly: GCA_001517045.1. Lineage (NCBI taxonomy): Eukaryota > Viridiplantae > Streptophyta > Pinopsida > Pinales > Pinaceae > Pseudotsuga > Pseudotsuga menziesii. Next base: position 315,689 of record LPNX011074290.1, on the reverse strand, counting down.
GATCATCAGATTCCTCTAGGATAATAAGTCTATGTTTCCATTTTCCTATAACTGGAGTTATTTTCTTCTTTCGTGCTTTAGATATTTCCAAAGCTAATTGTTGGATGTTCTGTTTTGTCATAGCATACTCTGATGGTAAGTTGTCGGACTGAGTTTCCTCATCTATTTTCTCTGCCTCCTCCTTATGTTGTGTCGGTTCAACTTGTTGTTGAGTTGACGAAACTATAACTAATTGAAGAGTGTTTACCTATTTTGCTGGGGTGTCCTCTAGGGTAAAAGTACTGATCTGAAGATGTACTTCATAATATTCCTCTTTTTCTTGGTCGATTAAGGGCTCGACAATTGACTGATCAGTTTTATTTGTAATTTCTGATATGGTAATATTTCTGTTAGATTGTCAAGATAGTTCCACGAATATATCCTCATTTGATGGGTAATAATCAAGATGCCTGGCCTTTCCTGTAGCTCCTTGCATGAACCAAACTACTGTGTGGTCCAACTCTAATTGGATATGTGCTGTCGATGGAAAACATCTTCAGATATTTTGTGGTACCCTCCATATGGCCATTTTGATTTTTATATTTTGAAACCAAATATCTAATAAGACCTTGGCCTCTTCTATCTCATGAGAATCCCCAACCATTGAAAAGGGCTTGAAGTTACACATACCGAATCTTGTCGGCTCAAGGAATTGTAGGTGTCTGACAGGTATCATATAGTACATTTCAATCCACATGATTAGATATGTGAATATGATTGCTGCTCCTTCCCCCTCACATTTTATATAGATACTCTTGATAAGGTTATCTAGGTATTGTTCCCAACAATAATTTTTTCCTATATCCACTACATTGTAGATGACTTCCAACATGTCAAGTCTTAAATCACATCCACGCCATGTAGTTGTTAGTTCCATAGAGATATTTTTTGCTACTATCTTTGTTGTAGTGAGCTGAATCTGGATGATTACTAGTCCTTTATAATTTTTCCCTGCTCGATTCCTTGTTAGCCTTTCGACCAATCCTAGATTTGAACCTACAGGAACTAGTTCACCTTTATTTGAAAGTCTTGTTAGTTTGTAGATGACCTCGCCAGACACTTCTATATTTCTGTCGAGGTAGAAATTTCCCTTATGGTACCTAGTAATAATGAATTTTGCAATAATATTCTTTGTTCCCCTAAAGCTTACCATGAGAGGTTCGTTGAGGTAGTGTAGAATGGTTCTGACACTCACTTTTTGAGATTCTTTTGTCAATTTGTTGTCTTTGTACATCCATAGTTGTGACCATGAAGATTCCAGGATTTTATCTTTGTGGATGTTCTCTTGCCTTTGCATCAATAGGGTTTTGGTGATTTCTAGCTCTTTTGTTTTGCTAGTTGTAGATCTTGTCTTTTTTGGTGCCATTTTGTTGGTAAAATGCTCTAGTTCTTGAACAAGTATCTTAGTCTCAAGAGTATGATAGATCTGTCTCTCTAGTTCTTCGTAGAATGATGTGAAGTCTTCATCTGATGTGGTATTTATAGGTGGAGCGGGCGATGATCTAGTCGACGAAGATATTAATGATAGATTTGACTGTGAAGCACGCTCTATCGAACTTTCTTTTAATGCGCGCTAGTTTTTGCACTCCTTCTGTCAGTGATCATGGTGATTTGATTGTACCGTTGGGCCTTCGTTTCATTGATATGCATCATGGTTGTGATAATGTCGATGGGATGGGCGGTATTCGTCATGTCAATGGTTATGTTGTCGGTGGCTATTTCTTCCGAATGGTATTCTTCTACTTCCTTCCTGAGAGTTTATCCAAGTCCCTGACATTTTGATTTTGTTGAATTGTTTCTTTTGTTGATTTTAGGTTTTTATGGTTTTTATAGATTTTTTTCAATTTGTGTTAACAATTATAAAACTACTTTTTTTTCATAAATGTTTCATTTTTCGTACCGCTTTAGTCGGGAACCATTAAAAAATTTCTGAAATACTTTTCCTTGTTGATTTCTTAGTTGGACTGATCTATTGGCATTGGTTTCTTCGATAATATAACGTCCCATCCACTCTATATGTATTTTTTTTGGTTTACCTTTTGCTTGACTGTTATACGACAACGCAAGGTCTACAACCGATAAGTTTTTGTTTTTGATGTTTCGGTCATGCCACACTTTTTGTTGTTGCTTTTGGATTTCTTGGTGTTATATAACGATTAATCGATGTTCCCCTATGTTAGATAGTTGCATTAGTCACTCTTTATTATCCTCTTTTACATTTATATCTAATATATTAGGAATGACTGGTGTCTGTTGTTGAAAATGTAGGGGGTCGATCGCTTCTTTCCCATAGACAAGTCTAAACGATGTCTGGCCTATGGATTGTTTATATGCTATTCTGTATACCCATAGGACAACAAGAGTTTTCTCATCCCAATCATCTTTTTCTGTATTGCAAATTTTTGTTAAGCCTCTTGTTAAAGTTTTGTTTAATGCTTCAATTGCACCATTAAACTGAGGATGATAAGCTGTGCTCCTTCAATGTTCGACTTTGAACTGGTCTGTTAAAGATGCAATAGTTTTTTTAATAAAATTTGATCCTTTGTCACTGATTAAAGTCCATGGACAACCGAATCTAGTAATGATATTTTAGTATATAAATTTTGCATCTACTTCACTAGAACATGTTTCGACAGGTTTTACCTCTTCTCACTTAGTAACATATTCGACTGCTGTTATAATATAACATGCTGTTGACCTTCTAGAAGGTACTGGGAATGGTCCTATAAAGTCGATTACACAAATTTGGAATGCTAAACTTGGATTTACCGATATTAACGGAATCTTAGTTCTTAGTAGGGGTCGACCTAATCGTTGACAAAGGTCACATTTACTGACATATTTTCTACAATCATGGTATAATGTCGGACACCATAGTCCTGCCTATTGGATTTTCTTAGCATTCGTATCGCATTGGAAATTTCCTCTAGTTGGGCCATAGTGTGATTCATGCGTTATTCTCTCTCTTTCATGCTCTAGAATGCATCGACAGAGTACCTCGTCTAAACCAATTTTATAGAGGAACCCATTTATTAAGGTATAAGGCTCAACTTTCATTACTAATATTTTCTTCTTTTTAGCACTCATTCCTTCTGGTGCTTGTCCATTTTCTAAGAATTGTGATATCTATTCTATTTCAGCAGGTACAAATTCTATTCTAAATAGATGTGCATCTGGTAGATCATATTCAACTCATGTCGAATCCTCCCCCATGTCGATTCTTGATAAGTGGTCGAGTCTAACATTTAGCTTTCCCAGTCGAACTAGAACTTCAAAGTCAAATTATTGAAATAAAAGCAACCAATGATGGATTCTTCCATGATCTAGAGGTTTATTTACTAGATATTTAAATGCTTGGTGATCGGTGTAAAATATAAAGGGGTTAGCTAATAGATATTGTCGATATTTTTGGAGTGCAAAGACCATTCCTAATGCTTCCCTTTTTTGTTGTGGAGTAATTACGTTCTTCTTTGTTTAATACTCCACTACTGTATACAATTGGATAGTCCATCCCATCATCTCCTGGTTATGTTAGTATTGCACCAATTGATATGTCGGATGCATTGATGTGTACATGAAATTTTACTAACCAGTTGGGGAACCAGAGAATAGGTGCTTTGACTATTTTTTTCTTTTATGTGTTGAATGATACATCGCATTCTTCATTCCATTCATACTCCTGATTTTCTTTTAATAACTGTTCTAGAGAATATGTCATATCTAAGTAATGGCGAATAAATTTCCTGTAGTAGCTTGTATTCCCTAATAAAACTCTAACTTGTTTTGGATTGACTAGAGGTTTCAAGTCAAGAATGATTTTTATTTTTTAGAAATCGACCTTGATGCCATCTTTGCATACAATATTTCCTAGTAGAATTCTTATAGGGGTTACAAAGATACATTTCTTTATGTTAAGTGATAGATGAATTTGTCAGCATCTTTCTAGCATTAGCCTTAACCATTTGCAGTGATCTTTTAACATGGAGTAAATTGTCCAATCATTGAAGTATACAACCATTTTTTTATAGATGTATTCTTGGAATGTTTTAACTACTATTTTGGAGAATACGGTTGTTACATTTTTTATACCAAACGACATAACTCTATAAGAAAATGAACCAAATTCACACACGAATGTTGTTTTCTTTTGATCCTCCTTGTAAATTGGCACTTGATTATATCCTGAAAATCCATCTGTAAACAAGTAGCACTCATGTCCTACGACCTCATTGAGAATTTCATCTGCAAAAGGAGTTGGGAATAAGTCTATTAGGATGAATTTTCTTAGCTCACAGAAATCTACACAGATTCTCAATCTTGTCGGGTTATGTTTATTTGGTTGTACAACCACTGGGATTGCCCATTTTGACTGATCGATAGGGTAGATAATTATCAATTTCATTTTTCACTATCTCCTTATATTTATGAGCAAGTTTGTAAGGTCGTTTCTTTATAGATCTTGCATCAGGTTTAATATTGATCTTCATTTTGCCCATTTCCAGAACTAAAACTTTAAGGTATTTATAATGTCGTGTGAAGACATTCTAGAATTTTTTTAGTAGGTTTACTATTTTTGTTTTCTGCTCCTCATTCCAATAATCACCTATTATTTCCATTTTTGGTCTATCATCATTGGATACATCCACTTCTTTTGTTTTAACCATTGCTCCATCCATTCTGGTGCCTTGCTTTCATTTATTTGTCAGCTTCCTTCCTTGAATTATGAAAATGATGCTGGGAAGTCTTCTATTGTCATTCATTTAGTATCTTATTTTTCAGTTGATTCGACCTTGAATATTTTTCTAATTGGTTTAGTCATTTCCAGATGATCATATTTCCATTGAAATCTCTTTCTGTTTGTACGCTTGGTTTCTAGTTGAAGTCTTGTCGATTGTGGTATTTTATTATACCGAATATTATGACATGATGCTTTCGGTCGGCTATGATTTTGTGTCAAACTGTTATTAAAAGTTATTTTTAGGAATATTTCATCTATTTTGTTGCTTCTACTAGTTTGGCATCTTCCGGTTTGAACTTGAAGTTCTTGGTGAAGTTTTCTTTAAGTTCATTCCATAAGAACGTTTCTCCTCATTCATCCTCCATATTGTACCACTTATTTGGTAAATAATTTATGTAATGTCCCAAGTGAGATATGTATACCTGAAAACTAATTATTTCTGCAATTTAAATTTAAATTTATGCTATTACACTTGCAAACATTCAGTAGTCTGCTGATTGGGAAATTAAGGTATTTTGCTGGACTAAATTGCAAACAAGGGAGTAGGAAATGGGAAGAAACCATGGGTAAATTTTATACAGTGAATTTCCTCTTCCCTAACACATTTAGATCGGGTGCCATTTAGTTTTCAGAATCCGCTCCGCAGAAACCTATTTCCACGCTTCTAGGCCACCCAACCGTGAAACTAGGAAGAGTAGTTCAGCCCTTTTGACCAGGGGATTTAGGAAAATTGAAGAGGGTTAATAAATCCTCCAGATAACATAAAAAATGGTTTCAAATATTTTGTAACAGATCTGGAAGGTTCTAGGGAGTTTTGGAAAAAATTGGAATTTTTAGGTAATTTTGGCCTGGTAAGACCCAAAAACCCAAAAGCCCAGTATGTCCTAAACGAATTTATGATATGGGATGATGGACATGTAGGTATGTATTTCAGTGATATTCTAAATCAAAAATAATAAAAAATTACTGAGTATAACTCTCTTAAATTAAAGAAGAACTAGACTAGCCAAAATTAACTAGTAATCTAGCAAGGGTGTGCAAATAAGCTTGAATTTTGTAACAGAAACATATAAGACCTCATAATTTAATTTTAAAGAGACTAATACATCATATTAAATCATATAATACCATCCAAAATCATTCCCATAGATAATAATCAGTTATTATTGTAGTAGGAGGCTCAAATCCCTCATTTCAATGACTAGTTAAGCTTATACATATAAAACTGAGTATGCAGACTTAAGGGACAATGATATTTCGAATTTATAGAGATAAATAAAATTATTTATAATTGGGTATATATCATATATAAAAATATTCACTTACCATTACATCACGGAATCAAAATAATAGGCAGGAGGCCCAAAACATGACCCGGGAAGGGCTGAGAGAATAGATGAAGCATGAGCTTCACTGGAGCCCAACCTGAGCTTGATGGAGGCTGAAAAATATGACTGAGAAGAATTAAATGGCCTTACATAATTATCTCCATACCAGAAAAGAGAAGGGAATGGGAATGAATTATTGGGGAAGGGAAGTTTTGGGGCTCATCTCCCAAAGATCTAAGGTGCATCACTTAGAAAATAATGCTCACATAGCATCAAGAAATCAAATCATTAACCAAATTGTGTGACTGAGATTGAATTATTCTTTAATATAAGTTTGGGTGACCTATTTAGAAAGTATAGGAAACATGTGACCTATGAGAACAAGTCAACACATAAATCCCTAACCCTAGACAAGTTATGGGCCCTCCTTTAGAAAATTGGAATGTAGGAGACATGAGGAGATGTTTCCTTGTCCAAGTCATCCATATGACTTAGAAATTATCCCTCCTTAGTCAAAGAGTTTCTAATTTTATCCCTTATATATTTTATTCTTTTCCCTGATTTTGAGACTGAGTCTCCAAATGGAAATTGCGCCCTCCTTTTCCAAAAATTTCCTGCTTTTGTTTTGGCGGCTTTTCTGAGTCTCCAAAAGGAAACTGCGCTCTCTTTTGCCAAAACTTTCCTGCTTTTGTTATGAAAACTTTTGTCATATCTTTTGGGAACTTTGCCTTTTCTCTTTGACTACTTTTGTCATAGAGTTTCCTATTTTTTAATCTCCTCCCTTGGCAGGTTGGATTTCCAATTGTGCGTGACATGGCAAGCTCAATCCCACATTTTATTTACACAATAATTAATTAATGGAAATAATTAAAATTAAACGCATGCCTCAATAATAATTATTTAGCAACATTAGCCTAGGCTAAATAATTAATTCCTCATAACTAATATTTGGACAAAATTCTAGGTGAGCTAATTAATGCATCTTTGACCCCCAATGTGTTGGGCATGGTCAACACTTTTATGTCCAAAAATATGGGGACACGATAGTCTAATTTTGGTGGAAATAGGTGCGGCCATATTCTCTCATCTTCATAACCAAGTATTTTCCATTCTTTTTCACATATGCTTATGTGTTTTTCGAGGTCCCGTTCTTGTGTAAATACTGGTATTTGCACCTAATTTGTTAGCTTCTTCCCTCCAAATATTTCAACGAAGTATGTTGAAGCTTTCGACCACGTTTGTAGTCTCGATTAATGGGTATCCCACCATAGATTAGCTTGACCTGTAAACATTTTGACTAGTCTTTGAAGTCGTATGTACCTATGTTTTTGGATACTTGTTCAATATGAAGGACTAATGATTCTCTCTCTTTATACTGAAGAGACTGTCTATTTTTTGTTTTGAATGGCGCTAAAGAAGGGTGTTCCCTAATTTTTCTTTCGAATATTTTTGGTATTATGGAAACAAAAAGACATTGATGTGTCGGTTTTTTTTGGATGGACTGAATGGTCCAACATCCCATTGCTTGAGTTTCATAGTTTTCCATCTACCATTTGTATAATTTTGCATCTAATTTATAGCCAATTGAATCTGAGTTTCCCAAATGAAGTTCTCCATATATATTTGGTTCGATATAATCTTTGTTTTTCTGTATTTGATATAGCTGTCAGAAATCGACTTCTTTGTCTATGGGTCCTGTCCATGGTTCACATTATGAGGGATGAATAGGAACAATTACTTTCTACCCATTCCCTTTAAGCTTTATGTTTGCAATGGTTTTGGGATAATTTAGTTGTGCAACATCGTGGATGCTACGCAAGATCAAAGACACCACGCAAGTAGAAGATGGCGCACAAGGTGGAGAATGGAATATTTTATATATTCTGTGTCACCTTTTGTAGTTTTTGACCACATTCAAGGTCCACTTAGACAACTTCCTTACTAACTCTTAGCTGATTCTACAAAATAATGACCAATATCCACAAAAGTAAAGGGGTAAGACTATAAGTAGATATTGAATTGTAAGTGGTAGTGTGTCTTTTTTAGTACTTTGGAGAGAACTTGTTGATTTGTGAACTATTTTGAACCTGTGATTTTGCGTAGAAGTAATATGACAAGACGGAAGTTGATCTGAATCACTGTGTGCTTTTATGTTTTCCTATTTTACTATTTTCGATGACTTAATGATGAATGTTATGTGAATCTTTGATATGTATCTATGATGTGATATTCTGTTGGATATGTTTGTGCATCAGTATGTTTACTAAAGTTATGATTTAATGACGTGATCTGTTGAAGAATGATAATGAATGGTTATGTGAATACATAAGTTGAAATATTTGTTAATGTTAGGCTAAGCTGATAAGTTGATTCGCATTGTCCTCTTCTATTCTGCAGAAACTTGGTTCCGTCAACTCTCCCTTGAACAACTCGGGTGAGAATTCATCTACTCTGTGGGTGTTTCCAGACAGGGTAAAATGTATCTGGGCTGGTGCTAAGGGAGGTCGCAGTGGTTTGGATTTTGATAGAGTGGGAACCCTTGTCAACTGTTTTGTTGGTTGGGTTTGTGTCAACAAATGGTTCCTTTTCTGGGACCTTGTTGCAACCGAGGGAAGGACATGTGGCATTCGACAAGACCAAAAATTCAAGATTGGTTCAAATAGAAGATACAAGAATTTGCTAAGAGGGAGAATCAGAACCCTGGACTAACGACGGATAAGTGGCTAGAAAGGTACATACACGACGGTCCACATGAGTGTTTTTTCTATGAATTACTGATTATAATGTATGAGTGGTTGGCGCGATTCACCTATCGCAAGACAAATTTACAAGGAGGAGATCCAACATCCTAGACCCCTAAGTTGATCGAGGAGTTGTAGGAAACTGACAATAGAGCATCGTGAGCTATTGAAGTCTGGTTCGACAGTATCATGGAAGGATATATTAATAAGTTTGCGGCTGATACTACTAAGTCCTCCAACGAAGCAAAAAGGGAATTCTTCAATGGATCAATAGGTAGCTTATTATTGTCATTGCAATTGTCAATTAAGTGTTGAAATATTGTAACTTCGAAGAATATTCTATATGTATTTCTTTGTGGTCCCCGATGGTCCTACCGGGAGAACCACTTGTATTAATTTGTACCCTGATGCTCCTAATCAGAAGAACTAATAAGAGTCATGAGGCAGTCCCCTCTAATTGTAAAGGTGGCATTAGCACCCCAGTGTGGTTACTTGAGCCTACATGTGTAATTCGAGCCTACATGATTAACTCAATCCTACATGACATATGAGTTAACTTAAGTGAACAGATGAATATAAATAGAGGTGTAGTGCTCCTCATTTGGAACACACACTCTCACTTGTGTAGTGCATTAGTGGAGAAGAGAAGTAGTTGGAGAAGGAGGAGGATCAGGCTTTGATCTCCTTGCTGGTTTTATCTTTTATCTTTTTGGGACATCTATATTGAGGAAGATTTTGCTGGGTTTTTTCCCTTTAGGGTTTTCCCAGGATAAATCTTTGTGTTCCTTTTGTATGGTTGTGCTTGTATATCTTTCAGTGATCCTGTTTATATGCTTTTGTTATGAAAATGAAATGAAATATTGATGTCTTAGCTAAGCATATGAAAATTTAACATGGTATCAGAGCCACCCTAAAATAATACATTGTGCAGCTACATAATATAGGGCTTCTTACTTTTTGGTTCTCTCTCCACAATCGATCGGCAAAAGAAGGCTAGGATGACTCTCCATTGAAGGGCGCATCTTTTTGTCGAAGCGAAATTCGATTCCGAGCATTTTCAGTTTTCGATGTGGGAAATTAGGGCTTCTTGTAAAATAATAATTTTTGAGTGATCCCAACATAGGATTTCTCTACTCATCAAAATAGAAATTTAGAGACCTGGATCAATATTTTTGGTTGGGTGAAACTCCGGGAAAGTCAAACCCTAGTTTGACTCGGAGCTAGAAAAACCCTAAATACTAAAACTACTAAGTTTTGGTATATTTTCTATATCCCAATATTGGATAATTTTCAAGAGATAAAAATTGCATATACTGAAGATATAATCCTGATGAACACTGTGTCGAAAATTCATCCTCAGATTCACTATATTCTAGGAGATATGATCCCTCCAAGTTAGGGTTCCACCCTCTTCTAGAATTCATCTCTAAACAGGACACCTAGGGAAAATTGCTATAGGTTGGGCTACAGAGGTCCAAATGGAATTCCTAAATATTTTCTAGAAATATCATGGAATTTAATTTCTGTGGTCTGAATTTCAAAACCTGAAGATGAACCAGTGACACGTGGCATGCCGTACAACTTCACTGTTCTGAACAGTCCTGTAACAGGTCACCTTGGGAAAATAATCATAAATACCAATTGGTGAAACCAATTCTGATGAAATATATGTTGTTGTATCAGGGCCATGCGAGGTTACCTCTGTGCAAAATTTCAGACACATAGGAGTATTAACTTTAGAGATATCATAGAAATAGTAACAAGCATTTTGCAGAAGAAATTGGAAAACTAGGGCTTCCTGTTCTGGGAGCTTCCCTCCACTGTTTTCAGAAAAGGAGTACATTGGAAAGATCCATTTGAAGAGATATATATTTATATCCAATCATATTTGAAAGATTCCAAATTTTTAAAATTAGGGTTTCTCTGACAAACCCTAGATCAGTTAGCTCCGGAAGTAGGACGGACACCTCAAATTGGTAAGATCTAATCTTTTGCTATTTGCATTTGAGGTTCTCATTTCAAAGTGATCTATCACATCAGATTGATGATAATCTTGGTGAAGTTGAAAAATTCCAAGCATGAAAGTATTTGATCCCTCTGAAGAAAATGAATTGGACACCTACATGAGTAGAGAGGTTCCAGTTCTAGAGGGAGATGAGCCTCAAAGCCTTACACAAGAAGAACTTGATCAAGGCCAAGAAGATCACTGTTGATTCAATCACGGATCAACTTGTACCACAAGTTTCTTCCCTAAAGACACCGAATATGTTTGATTCCTTGATCAAGCTATTTGAAGATAAGAACATAATTCAAAAGATGGATTTGAGAAAACAGCTGAAGAATGTGAAGATCTAGAATGCATAACATCTTGAAGCAGAGAAGAAGAAGAAGAAGAGAATGCAGAAGTGGTGATAGCCACCTTGAATGGCCTCCCATGATCATGGGATTCATTCATGCGAGGAATGTGTGCTAGAAGGAAGTGATTACTTTTAGTTGACTTTGGGAAGAAGAAGAAGCTCGTCTCATAAGAAGAGAAGAAGAAAGATGGGAGCAAATTGAAGATCAAGCTCTCACCATTCAAAGAAGATCCCTCAAGCGATGAGGAATATGAAGAACTCAATTCTTGACGAACCTCTTATCCATCGTATCATTTTAATAAGAAATGATGATTTCATGAATGAAGAAGGTGATGAAGGAGAATGATCAAGGAGTCTACCCACAAAACAAACAAAAGATAAGTATTCAATTGTCATTTAATGATATTTTTTTGTTATGCATATTCAGTTGATGTGTTATGCATGATAGATTGTTTGCATTAATGACTGTATACTACTAATATGCATGTGATCGGTAAGTAGCTCATGGTGCTATACATCTCTCCATTGCTACTTATCTATAATGAAACCTCTTTACATGACATGTTGGATTATTGCACAATCTCAATGATGTCATCTAGAAAGTTTCCATGAGATATGGATGAATGTTGTATTGGATAAACAGTTGCATGATGCATAAGAATTTTTCATTATGCATATGTTTTATGAAATAGTTCTAACCATGAAATTGGTGCATTTGAATTGTAGGAAAGGTCCTGAACAACCTCCTACAAGAAAACAAGGATGAGACTTGTTCCGAAGAACAAGTGATGACAATTCAATAAACATGAATCTGAAGCTCCCAGGGTCAGAGACACCATGACAAAAGAAAGAGCTTCAGAGAGTGGTAGATCCACCTCGAAGGATGAAGACCACCATGGGTATAAGAGATAACTCAAGATGAATAAAATAATGCTATTATCAAAGAATAATAGTTGATCATGGGGAATGATGTATACGATATGATTTCGAGACATAAAGGGAAGTACGTAGTATATTCCATATGGATCTACAAGAACAAGTGTACAAAGCAAAGGTTCATGATTTGCCTCAGAAAGAATAGACTATGACATGACATACTCTATTGACAAGTATATATCAAGCATAGAGCCACCTATACAGAATGAAGAGGGAATATGATACTCCACTTCAGGGGGAGTGACTATAGAAGATATCTAAGTTCTACATGGTACGACATGATGGACAGCTTCCTACTGGATCGAGACTTTACCAAGAGTAAAGAGGGTTCCAACCTTCAAGGTTTAATGTAGAAGACTAGGATATGTTGATGACCTGACAAGATGAACTCATGGAAGATGTTATGATGAAAGAATACTAGAATGATGTTTGGGATACAATTCCCAAATCAGAAGGAAAGAGTATAGTATCCTCCAAATGGATATGCAAAATAAAGCATGAAGCTGATGAAAGTATTGAGAAGTATAAAGCAAGATTTGTGGCCAGAGGTTTCTCTCAGAAAGAGGGAATTGATTATGAAGAGACATTTTCCCTAGTAGCACGGTATACTTAAATTAGAGCTACCATGGCACTTGCATCCATGATGAAGTGGGACTTACACCAGATGGATGTGAAAACAAATTTTCTAAATGGTGTGATCAAAGAAGAAGTATACATAGAACAACCACAAGGATTTGAAGTTGAAGATAGACATACTCATGTATGCAAGTTGAAGAAGGAATTATATGGTCTTAAACAAGATCCTCGAGCTTGGTATCAGAGAATAGATGGTTTCTTGTCGAGCATGGGATTTACCAAAAGTAAAGCTGATCCTAACCTTTATCTCAAGGTTGTAGAAGATGAACTTGTCATCCTGTTATTATATGTGGATGACTTATCCTTGACAGGAAATGAGAAACATGTCATGGAAAGAAAGAAGAAACTACCAGAAGAATTTGAGATGAAGACCTTGGGTTAATGCATTATTTCCTAGGTTTGGAAGTATGGCAAAGTTCAGAAGAAATCTTTCTCAACCAGGGAAAGTATGCGGTAGAGATATTGAAGAGATTCAATATGTTGGAATGCAAAGTCATGGCCACACCCATGGACTCCAACCTGAAGCTGTTAGCTGATGACTCATCAGAGTTAGTGGATATGACTCATTATAGACAGATCATTGGGTCATTGATGTACTTAACAAATACTAGACCAGACATTTGTTTTGTTGTGAACACCTTAAGTCAATATCTTGTTCAACCAAGACAGGTTCACCTAGTAACTGCAAAACATGTGATGATATATCTGAAAGGGACTATAGACTTTGGTTTATATTATGATAATATCCATGTGTATAGATTGTATGGCTACACAGATGCAGATTGGGCTGGAAGTATCTCAGACAGGAAAATCACATTAGGTAGATGCTTTTGTTTGGGGTCTACTGTGAGTTCATGGTTTAGCAGGAAACAGTCCAGTGTTTCTCGTAGCATGGTTAAAGCAGAATACATAGCATATTTCTCTGCTAAGTTGTGAATCCATATGGATTTGGAAGCTGATATCAGGTCTCTTTGAACTAAAGATGGATACTACATTGATTCTATGTGATAACAGAGAACCTCGTGTTTCGTTGTAACACATAGAAATCCAGTATTTCTACATTCAAGATAAAGATGCAGATGATGATGTTTGAGTATTTACATACTGTAGATACAGATGATGGTGATTCAGAATTTCTATATTGAATATATAGATGATTATGATTTCAATATTCCCATACTGAAGATATAGATGATGTTTCAGTATTTACATACTATAGATGCAGATGATGGTGACCTGATGATGCTTTCAGTACTCACATACTGGAGATACAGATGGTGATAGTTCAGTATTCACATACTGAAGATGTAGATGAAGATGGTTTAGATGATGATGCACTAACAAAGCCTCTGTCTCGGGTAAAGTTTGAACACTTTCAAGACAAGCTTGGTATGGTTTAGAAACACCTTCCTTGAAAGGGGGAGTAGTGATGTTGCAGTGGGATTGTATCATCCCTGGACACTTGCCCTAAGGTGATCCAGAGACTTCGGTCATTGAGAATGTGGCAGGATTGTATCATCCTTGAACTTCGGTTCAGAATGGATCCAGTGTAACTTCGGTCATCGAGAATGTGGTAGGATTGTCTCATCCTTGAACTTCGGTTTAGAACGGATCCGGTGTAACTTCAGTCATCAAGAATGTGGCAGGATTGTATCCTCCTTGAAATTTAGTTCATAACAGATCCGATGTAACTTCGGTCATCAAGAATGTGGTAGGATTGTATCATCCTTGAACTTCGGTTCAGAAAGGATCTAGTGTAACTTTGGTCATTGAGAATGTGGTAGGATTGTATCATCCTTGAACTTCGGTTCAGAATGGATCCGGTGTAACTTCAGTCATTGAGAATGTGGAAGGATTGTATCATCCTTGAAATTTGGTTCAAAACGGATCCGTTGTAACTTCGGTCATCGAGAATGTGGCAGGATTGTATCATCCTTGAACTTCGGTTCAGAACGGATCCGGTGTAACTTCGGTCATCGAGAATGTGGCAGGATTGTATCATCCTTGAAATTCGGTTCAGAATGGATCCGGTGTAACTTTGGTCATCGAGAATGTGGTAGGATTGCATCATCCTTGAACCTCAGTTTAGAATGGATCCGGTGACCTCAGTTGTCAAGAATGTGATAGGATTGCATCATCCTTGGATTTTGAGTCCAAAAGAAATCCAAAGACTTCTTTGTCTTTGTACTATGGGCTGCTGATGATGATGATGATGTTTCCTGATTGAAAGATCAGAGTGTGATGATGATGATGATGATGTTTCTGATCAAAAGATCAGAGTGTGATGATGATGATGATGTTTCTGATTGAAAGCTCAGATGTTGTTGATGATGATGATGTTTTCTGATCGAAAGATCAGAAGTTGCTGCTGATGATGATGTTCTCTGATTAAAAGATCAGAATATGATGATGATTTTGTTGCTGATGATGATGATGTTCTCTAATCGAAAGATCAGAATATGATGATGATGATGTTTCTCTGATCAAAATATTAGAAGTTGCTACTGATGATGATGTTCTCTGATTGAAAGATTAGAATATGATGATGATGCTGTTGCTGACGATGATTATGTTCTCTGATCGAAATATCAGAATATGATGATGATGATGTTTCTCTAATAGAAAGATCAGAAGTTGCTGATGATGATGTTCTCTGATCAAAAGATCAGAATATGATGATGATGATGTTTTCTGATCGAAAGATCAGAAGTTGCTTATGATTATGATGTTGCTGATGATGATGATGTTTTTTGATCAAAAAATTAGAATACGATGATGATGATGATGTTTCTGATCGAAAGATCAGAATGTGATGATGATGATGCCGTATTATCAAAGTATGATGATGATGACATACTAATCGAAAGATTAGAATATGATGATGAGTTGATGTTAGAGTATGTTCGGTTGATGATGTTTTTGATTGAAAGATCAGAGGCTGATGATAATGATGATTCTGATTGAAATATCAGAGTATGATGATGATAATATTTTGATGCTAATATTTTGATGATGATGATGTTGACGTTTTGATGATGTTTTCATGATGATGTTTCTGATCGAAAGATCAGAGTATGATGATGATGTTGTTGCTGATCGAAAGGCCAAAGTGCTGAAGAAGATGTTGCTGATCGAAAGGTCAAATTGTTGAAGATGATGTTGCTGATCGAAAGGTAAAAGTGCTGAATATGTTGCTGATTGAAAGGTCAAAGTGCTGAAGATGTTGCTACTGATTGAAGAGTCAAGATGATGAAGATGTTGCTGATCGAAGTGGTCAAAGTACTGATGATGCTGAAGAATAAAGATTGAAGATGAAGACTACATGATGTTGAAAACATCCAATGATTTATAGATGTATCACCCTGATGATGTTGATGATGTCCTCTATCTCTCTCGTATTATTGTTGTTGTTGATGTTGTTATAGAATACCCTTCTCGTTAAGGGGGAGTGTTGAAATATTGTAACTTTGAAGAATATTCTATATGTATTTCTTTGTGGTCCCCAATGGTCCTACAAGGAGAACCGCTTGTATTAATTTGTACCCCAATTCTCCTAATCGGAAGAACTAATAAGAGTCATGAGGCAGTGCCCTCTAATTGTAAAGGTGGGTCATTAGCACCCTAGTGTGGTTACTTGAGACTACGTGTGTAACTCGAGCCTACATGATTAACTCGAGCCTACATGACATATGAGTTAACTTAAGTGAACGGATGAATATAAATAGAGGTGTAGTGCTCCTCATTTGGAACACACACTCTCACTTGTGTAGCGCATTAGTGGAGAAGAGAAGTAGCTGGAGAAGGAGGAGGATCAAGCTTTGATCTCCTTGCTGGTTTTATCTTTTATCTTTTTGGGACATCTATATTGAGGAAGCTTTTGCTGGGTTTTTTTCCTTTAGGGTTTTCCCAGGATAAATCTTTGTGTTCCTTTTGTATGGTTGTGCTTGTCTATCTTTCAATGATCCTGTTTATATGCTTTTGTTATGAAAATGAAATGAAATACTGATGTCTTAGCTAAGCATATGAAAATTTAACATTAAGATGTTTGTCTATGAAAAAGGAATATTGAATATGCACCTTGAGTAGTAGAAATCTAGTGTGCGAGGGCTGTGGATGTCGTGAAGAAAGGGGGGATACGAATGGAATGATACAGGGTAGATGGGTGCAAGTTACAATGATTCTGTGAGGGAAGATGAGGAAGAAAGTGGTGTTATGAGAGGAGGAGCAAGGTTTGGATAGGAGAAGAGGAAAAGGATAGGGGAAGGTCATGCTGTGATCGAAATGCAATACCATGAAGGAAGACCACATGGGACGAAGAGACCCCACAGTGATGATGTAGATGACCAGACCCAGAATACATGCATGGTAGAGACAGAAATAACCCCTAGCAGTAACATACCCACACATCCATGCACTACATCACAATCAGGAAGAAACACAAAGTACAACACTGAATTGTCTGGCGTACCAACAGGACTCTAATATCAGTAGTAGACCAACATCTGTAGGAAGAATGAGAAGAATGGTGGGAAAAAAAGTGAATTTACCTCTGTTCCATGGGAACGGGACTGAGGATCCAGAACAATACTAGTTCCTATGTGAGGCAGTATGGGCTATTATATTTAATTGCAAACGATGATGTCAAGAAGGGCCAATTGGATACAACCCTTCGGGGTCACACACTAGATTGGTACATGAAATTTGTACAAGTTCCTATGGGGACTTTGACGAAGACACTAGAGGAAGTCATGAGAGGACTTATTGAAGAATTCAAAAAACCAAAGTTTGAAGCATAGTACATTACAGAATTGAAGAAAATTAAGCGGTATCCCAATGAGACTATTTGGGATTTTCATCACAGATTCAAGACACTAGTGGAAAGAGTTAGTTTTGAGATGAGATACATTCAACATAAAGAATGGTTAAGTGCAGAGTTGCTAACTCATATCAAAATACCATTGATGCAATAGAAAATTGTGACATAGATTAAGGCTCTAGAGATCGCCATGAAGTTGGAAGATTCACCCATTCGAGAAAATGTAGTTGGTATGAACCAAATTAAGACACAGTTGGTGAAATTGACACTCTAGTTGCAAGAAATTGAGAAGGGGAAATAACAGCACGAGGATCTATGGTGCACTCGATGTCGCATAGATGGACATACCAAGGATACTTGCCAATATTTTCAAAACTACCTGTTGTCAGGGGTGCCGAACCCGTTGAGTTGTGGAAGTGTACCATGGTGTCGCATTTGTCAAGTATATGGGCATCGACATGAAGAGTGCGGGTATATGTAGAAGATGGTGATGAATTCGATGAAACTATACTTCTCATTTTGTCTATCTATCAGGCATGAAGATAAATATTGTTGTGCATATGACCAACTCCAAGAGAGAACATACGACTTGTATTATGTGAAGGGATAGGATCACTGGGAAGTATAGCAGCCACAACTGCAGGTAGTGAAACCACGACCTCAACCACAGTATGTATAACCATTGCAGATGTATTTATACTACAACAACAACAATAGAAGTTTGCACCATAGTTACAACATAATCAAATGCAGATGGCTCCGCAACAACCACAGTACGTTCATTCAGCGCAGTATGTTCAGTAGCAGTCGAATCCCCTGTAGTAGTAATTTTCTCAACCATAGTACCAACAACAAGGAGGATTTCATGTAGGTTTCTGAGGACAAGGAGGAGTCTTTGGTCGAGGAGGTGGACAAGGTCACAGACCTGTTCAATGCTATAATTGTGGTGTACTAGGGAATTATCAAAGAGATTGTCGAAAATTACAGTGTATGTGTACATATTGTACCGTGATTGATCACACTGTTGAGAATTGTCCATAGTTAATTGCGAGGTGGCAGGATGAAAATGTTTCTTAGTTTCAGAATCAGAACCAATTAGAGAATCAGAATTAGTTGCAGAACTAGAATGAAGTACAGGAACTGATTGTAGAGTTAGGATCAGAACCAAATTCTTGTTCAAATCCAAATTCCAATTCAGAACCAAATTAAAATCATAACATGAATCAATCTGTGAATCCACCACTTAACCAGAATCAAGGACCGATGGTTTCGACAATCTTGGTAGAGCCCAGAACGCAGGATGTTGATTTCACTGTCGTCACTGGTGGAGGTGCGACAACTGGAGAAGATAGTTGTTGTGTGTATTATAATATCTAAATTAATCCACATATTCTTTAATTATGAACTCGGCTTCGTAAGCTTAGAGTCGACACAAAATATATGAAAAGGCAAAGGGGTTCTTATGCTATCGTGGAAATATTTTAACAAACAAAAGATCGAAAGATCTTTCAAAATGAAAAACTGAGTCAAACTCCTAAAAATGCAATATTAATGTAATTAAACTGAGACATAATAATAAACTAAATAATTGATAATAAACCTTAAACTGAAATACAATCAACAATTAAATATTCAAATGGGAAACTAGGGTGCAAGGAAGACTTAACTTATAACCAACTAGAAAACTTAATAAAAGAAAACTTGATAAAATAAGCAAGTAGAAAACTTAATAAAGAAATATCTTTATGTTATGTCCTACAAGTTCTTTCAACAATAAAACAACATAAAAGAGACAACCTAAAAACATACTAAGGAAAACACATATAACACTAAATCTCACATATAAACAAATAAATCAACCTAAAAAGCATAAACAAAAAATAATACAGCATTAAAAAAATCAGCAATAACATTCAAGAAACAGAAACATAAACAATCTAACACACATTCAAGACAAAAAGAAATAAGGAAAAATAATAAAGCTTCAATAAATAACCTAAAACAATTAGACTTTAACTTTACTATTAAATAAAACTAACATCTAAATATGACAGTCAAAACATAATTCAGACATTAACAAAACAGAACTAAAAACAATCTCAAAATACATAAAAAACACTAAAAACAGAACTAAGGGCTGAATGACAAACTAAACTATGGGTCTGAAAGGGGTGGCTGAATAACAGACTGAACAGGCTATCTGAATGATAGGCTGCACAGTTAAAATGGTAAAAACTAACCTAAATGAGCTAATCTTCAGCTGAAGCCATGCAGATGTAATTCTAATGCGTAGGGGCATTAAATAAACCTACTTATTAAACAAATCTAATAGTAAAATAGACTTAAACTGTTAGAATAATCAACCCATAGTTAGCTACCTTAGACATTAATTAATCCAATTTTTGTCTTATTTGCCTAGTTTCCATATTCCACCTTATGCAAGTTGTCCTCCACACATCCATAGTGGTCAAACTTGCTAAATTTGAGTCATGGAGCACTTGGGAAACCTCTTGGAATCAAATCTTTTTTATTCCTGGCCTCCCTAGCGCATGTCTTCTTTTTTTGCTTTATTGCCTGTTTTTTTGAGTTTTAAGGCAAATGGGAAAGTTTGACTAGGTGAAGTTAACTTGTTTTTTGTCCTCATCATCCTCCACTCTTTTCTCCTATGAAAAGCATGTATGAGTTGTCCTTCCACCACCTATTATCTTTCCTAATTGATTTTTCCAATTCGTGAGCTCTTGGACAGTTTTGGAAACTGCTTTATGCACCTATGGGGGATTTGCTTAGATTTAGTAAGCCTGCTTTTGACCAAATTCGAATGGAATCCTTATGAATTCAAATCTCTCATGTAATTATTTATTGTGGTATCCTATGACTTCACAGGGTTGGCTATTGTACACTTATTCAATACAGATTAGTGTTCTGCTCCATATTCAGTCTCCTTTTGTGAGTAATTTGCAATTGTTGTGAGTGTAATTGTTCTAACACCCGGATTCAATTTCCACATGGTATTAGAGCTTATGTATATCAATTTCTCTCCTTCCAATTTGTATTACAGGTTCAACATAATTGACTGGGAGCATTCTGCTGACTTACGGGACAATTTCTGAGCTATGGATCAATCTCAGAAGATCATCTTGACTCCATTTAAATTCTTTGAATGTAAAGTAGATATGGAGATACTGTTGAGAGTGAAATGCCTCTACATAGTGACTATGGAAACAGAAGCAGAGCCTAATGTAGCTGCAGAGAAGATTAAATGGCAGAACAGGAGGGATGACACCTATGGTCTCCTGTGTCTGAGCATATCTAGAGACCTCCTTTTCCATCTTGATGGATTGACATCACTGAATGAAGTATGGGAGAAGCTTGTTGATCATTTTGGTAAGATAGATGAGATGAGGGGACATCAAATTGAAAATGAATTGATCTCCCTGAGTCCCAATAGCTTTGAATCCCTGCAACTCTACTTTTCCAAGTTCAAAGCACTTGTTTTGTAGCTAAAACAATGTGGGATTGAAAAGAAGGATGAAAAACTGGTTTTGGCCATACTCTCAAATCTTGGCCCTGACTATTCAGTGTTTGTATTGAACTTCTATGCCACAAAGTTGACAGCTCGACCCTAGAAAATGCCTAGCCTTACAGATTTCATGGAATCTCTCACACAAGAACAAGATAAATTGGTGATGATGGGCACCATCAAACCATCCAAAGACCAAGCTCTGGTTTCTGGAGATTCGAGGGTGGATTCAAAAAGCAAGAACAAAGCTAAAAATCCACCTGAGCAAAAGAGAGACAAGAACAAGTCTCCAGAGGAGCCTCAAGGTTCCAAGAAGAACCCCCAGAAGAAGAAGAACAAAGGAGAAATGAGCAAGTGCGCATACTGCAGTAAGGGTAATCATTCTGAAAGCTCTTACATGAAGAAGCAAATAGACATGCTGACCCAAATCCTGGAGAAGAATGGCATCTCCCTTCCAGATAGCTCAAATAAGAGGGAAGGAGGATCAAATTCAGAAGAGAGAGAGAGAGTTCATGCATTGGTTGCTAGCACATCAAGCTCACCTAGTTTCATCATTGATTCTGGAGCTTCAAGACATATGGTTTCGACCAAGGAGGCATTCACCTCACTTGACATGTCGAAAGGTCCACCAATAGTACTAGGAGATGACTCTCTCACTGAAAGTTTGGGCAAAGGGAGGATTGATCTTGACAATGGTAAGTTCAGCAATGTGTTGTATGTTCCAGGTCTTGCCTCTAACCTCTTATTAGTGTATCAGATGACCCACACAGGGTCTCCAAAGAGGGTCATATTCTCCCCTGATGAAGTTGAGATCATAGAGATCCCAAGTGGTAAAGTCATTGCAAAAGGAGTTGCAAATCACACTTCAAAGGTATACATGTTCTCACAATTCCTACCCTACTCAAACCCCTCTTCTCTTCTGATTCATGCTAATGATGCAAGAAATATTTGGCATGAAAGATTTGGCCACCTAAATTACAAGTATATTTCTGATCTTAGTGAAAAATAAATGGTCATAGGGTTACCAAAGATTAAGTTTTCCAAAGGATTCTGTCAAGGTTGCATCTTAGGAAAACACCCAGAGCGTAAATTTGAGAAAGTTAGTCATGAGAGAACCTTTGCACCTCTTGAGAGTTGATACATAGTGATGTTGCTGGCCCATTTCCTCATATTTCAATGAGTCAGGCCAAATATGCATTTACATTCATAGATGACTTTTCCAGGTATTGCTGGGTTTACTTCCTGAAACACAAGTCTGAAGTTTTTGGCCTCTTCAAAGTCTTTAAGGCTTTGGTTGAAAACCAGTATGGGAGGAAACTCAAGGTCCTCAGATCTGACAATGGTGGTGAGTATGTCAAGTCTGATTTTATTCAATATTGTGTAGATGTAGGTATTTATATGCAGCATTCTATCCCTTACACACCACAACAGAATGGTGTTGCTGAGAGGAAGAATAGATCACTGAAAGAGATGGCAACCTGCATGATGGAGGCTAAGACTTTGCCACCAAAGTTTTGGGCTGAAGCTATAAAATGTGTAGCCTATATCTATAATAGGGTTTCTCATAAAAATCTTGATGGTATGACTCCTTTCAAAGCATGGAGTGGGCACAAGCCAGATGTGATCCATTTCAGGATTTTTGGTTCAAGGGCTTGGGCTAGAAATCCAACAGAAAAGAGGAAAGCTTTGTAGCCCCAAATCCAAGAGTGTCTATTTGTTGGGTACTCTGAATTTTTCAAAAGGGTACAATATGATCAATTTGAGCACAAACAAATCCTTCATTGAAAGGTGTGCTCAGTTTCAAGAAGAGCCCCTAGCAGCAGTGGAAGTTGGAGAATCCTCTTCACCACCAGAACCTATGAATGTAAGTGAAGAGATAGTTGAACATGCTGATTCTGATATGTCTAATAATGATGATTTGATTGCATATCCTAACAGTCCTACAAGACCAAAATGGGCAGCCAAGACCATTCATGCAGCTGGAGAACTAGTTGGAAATCCTAATGATCCTAGGAGGACTAGATCTTAGTTTGAGAGTGCTCTGTGCATGAAAGATCATATGTTTGCAAAGAAATGATATCTGATGGTTGAATAATATCCATATACATATGAATATGCAGCAAATGATACAATATGGAAAACAGCCATGGAAGAAGAGTTCAGCTCACTCCAGAAGAGCAACACTTGGGAGCTGGTTGATCTTCCCCCCAGGGAGGAAGCTAGTTCAGTATAAGCGGGTGTACAAAACCAAATTTTCTGCTGATGGTTCACCTCTGAAGTACAAGGCCATATTGGTATCCAAGGGATACTCATAGGTACATGGCATAGACTACAAT
Organism: Pseudotsuga menziesii; assembly: GCA_001517045.1. Classification (NCBI taxonomy): domain Eukaryota; kingdom Viridiplantae; phylum Streptophyta; class Pinopsida; order Pinales; family Pinaceae; genus Pseudotsuga; species Pseudotsuga menziesii. Next base: position 292,242 of record LPNX011074290.1, on the reverse strand, counting down.
GAGACCTTTGCACCAGTGGCAAAGATGGACTCCATCAGGCTAGCCTTAGCCATTGCAGCTTCAAAGCAGTGGGAGGTACACCACATGGATGTGAAGTGTGCTTTATTGAATGGAGATCTCACTGAATATATTTACATGCAGCAGCCTCAAGGATTTTCTACTAACCCATCTCTTGTGTGCAGGCTAAAGAAGTCATTGTATGGGCTTAAGCAAGCCCCCAGGGCTTGGTATGCCAATATTGATAGCTTTCTGCTATCACTGAATTTTGTTCGATGCAAATTAGATCGAAATGTCTATTTTAAGTTGATTCATGGTTCATTAATGATCATTTTTTTGTATGTTGATTACCTTCTCATTACAGGAAGCTCAAAGGATGAAATTGCCTCCTTGAAGGATGCAATGAACCATGCCTTCTCAATGACAGATTTGGGATTATTGATCCAATTCTTGGGGCTCGAGATTTCTCAAACAAAAGAAGGAATCAAAGTACATTAGTCCAAGTATGCCTTGGATTTTTTGAACAAGTTCAATATGAAGGATTGCAAGCCAAGCAAGACTCCTTTCCTTTCAGGAGTTAAGCTTGAAGAAGCTGATTCTTCACCTATGGTAAACAATACACTGTATAGGAAATTGATTGGATGTTTGTTGTATCTTACACATACTAGACCTGATATTTATTATGTAGTAAGTGTGGCTTCAATATACATGGATCATCCTCATGAGATCCATTGGAGAGCAGCCAAAAGGATCCTTAACTTTGTTAAGGGAACAAGGACTCATGGGATCTTCTACAAAGCTAAATCTGATCTTGATTTGATTCGGTTTACTGACAGTGATTGGGAAGGTGATAGAACAGATCGAAATTCAACATCAAGATATGTGTTCATGCTTATAGAAGGGCCAATCAGCTGGTCAAGCAAGAAACAGAGTGCCATTGCACTCTCATCTACAGAAGCAGAGTACAAAGGAGTTGTAAATGTAGCAAATCATTGATTATGGTTGTAGGGGTTACTTGGAGAGTGTGGATTCGAATAAGAATACTCAACTACTATCTATTGTCATAATCAAAGTACCATTTGAATCTGCAATGATCCAATTCAGAAACAGAGAACCAAACACATTGAGATCCATATGCACTACATCAGACAGCTTGTGCATGATGGCACCATTCACCTACTCTTCTGTTCATCTTCAGAACAAGTAGCAGATATATTCACCAAATTTTTTTGTGAGAATACATTCAGCAATCTCAAATCACTACTGGGGATTTCTTATCATGCTATGAAGCATGAGTGATGACAATATTTCCAAATTTTGTTTTACTGGCCATGTTTAAGGGAGGAATTTTTCCACTAGGTTTTTGCCTCTTTCCTTGGTTAAATGGACATGTAGTATGCAAAGGGTGACTAAGCCTTGTTGCTAGGCCCTATAATTTTCTGATATTTTACTCATAAGTCAGGCTTAAGGGGGGGTGTTAGAATAATCAACCCATAGTTAGCTACCTTAGACATTAATTAATCCATTTTTTGTCTTATTTGCCTAGTTTCCATATTCCACCTTATGCAAGTTGTCCTCCACACATCCATAGTGTTCAAACTTGCTAAATTTGAGTCATGGAGCACTTGGAAAACCTCTTGGAATAAAATCTACTTTATTCCTAGCCTCCCTAGCGCATGTCTTCTTTTTCTGCTTTATTGCCTGCTTTTTCTGAGTTTTAAGGAAAATGGGAAAGTTTAACTAGGTGAAGTTAACTTGTTTTTTGTCCTCATCATCCTCCACTCTTTTGTCCTATGAAAAGCATGTATGAGTTGTCCTTCCACCACCTATTATCTTGCCTAATTGATTTTTCCAATTCGTGAGCTCCTACACAGTTTTGGAAACTGCTTTATGCACCTATGGGGGATTTGCTTAGATTTAGTAAGCCCGCTTTTGACCAGATTTGAATGGCATCCTTATGCATTCGAATCTCTCATGTAATTATTTATTGTGGTATCCTATGACTTCACAGGGTTGGCTATTGTACACTTATTCAATACAGATTAGTGTTTTGCTCCATATTCAGTCTCCTTTTGTGAGTAATTTGCATGTGTAATTGGCAATTGTTGTGAGTGTAATTGTTCTAACACCTGGGTTCAATTTCCACATAAAAAAATTCATAAACATAAGCATAAAGAAACCATTGTATATTAATAATCTGTAATGTAAATTGCATAAACTGATAATTAAAACAAAAATGAAATAGACATAATTAAATCTACTTGATTTGATAAACAACAATCTATTTGATCTAACTTGCAAATAAAACAAGCAATAGACTGGAAATGAAATGACTGAAAACAAAACTAGAAACAAACTATGCATGCAGTTAACTATCTAATTCAGAAATAAAATTGCATTATAGAAGTAAAACAAACTGTGAATTAAAATAGCTACAACAAAAAAAATGAAACAAAAATAAACAAGAAAGAAACCTCTGGTTGATGAGAGGCCCTCTCAGCAATCAGGGGTGATGGTTGGCTAACTTCTACTCAAATGAAATCTTCAACAACAACACATACAACTCTTTATTCAGATGGTGGAACAGAAATATAGTGCTTAAGAACATATCAAAGCATGAACTGATTCTTCTTGACTAACCTAACTCTTGTGGCTATCTGAGCTCTCTCAAAGAGGCTGCTATATATAATAATTTACATGGATGAGAAAGTAGACCCATTAGTGGTCGACTGCTCTCTAAATTTAGTTGATCTTAAAGGAACACAATAGTTTAGAGGGAAACGCGCAGGAAACCTTCTTTCTTCAGTATGGTTCTGATATTTTTACTAGGCAGTGAACACATAGGATTCTCCTCAGCAGGAACGACCTTCTGATGTGGCACATGAGATCCTTCCTTATCAAAACAAGTGGCTGATGGAGAACATAGGAGAGCATACTGGTGAATCTTCTACAGAATGGGCTGAATGCTTCAATCCAACACGTGGATGGTTGATGTGGTGGTGAGCAAAGGAGAATGCAGGCTGGAAACTATCTAGAACATAAATTCATCACCTAGATGCGTGGATAATAGTTTGTTTGCAGTTGTTTCATGTTTTAAATGCCCAGAATTAATTCTCAACAGCACGCAATCTGATGGGAAATCTAGATGAAGAGCTGAATAAAAGGATGGGCCGTGAGCTGGATATGTTGGGTGTCGATCTAGGGAAAATGTAGTGTTTGTCTGCAGGCGTGCTTAAGGGATGCAGTCTACAACAACATATCTCAACATATGGAAAACCACCAGCGAGTTTCACGCGACGAGTTGGATGACAAGCTGGACGTCGAGCTGGACATGTTGTGCGAAAGCCAGGATAAATGCATTATGTATATTAATTTACCCCAAAAAGATTATAAAATCTGCAAAGAAATATATAAATAAGTTAGTACATCAAATTCACTTTAATAATGTCATTTTTAATTAATAAAACCATAAAAAAAATGATAAATAAAAACATTTTATATAATCCTTAAATACACTCATACCTGAAGCTGAATAATGATTTGTGTGTCATAAAATATACAAAATATAATAAAATATGTGTTTAAATGAGTAATTTAATTGCCAAAAATGATAACAAATCTAGGATCAGCATTCCCCCAAACTGTAGAAATGCCAGGTCGCACTGAGCAAAAAGAAAGAAAAACAAGTTAGGAAGAAGGCGAACTAGCAGTTGCCTTCAACTTGGCAGGTGAAGAAGGTAATTTAAACTTCATTCTTTTAACTTGTAACTTAAAAATAACATATCTTTCATGTCACACATTGTATGAAATTTAAACAAATGACTTTATTGGGTTTTTAACATTCTTAATTTAACACTTCTTAGGTTCAAAATAATTTTATCATTTATAAGGTTTAAAATTAATTCTACCTTGTCCAAATTAAAACTTTTGGCAAGTTGAACATGTAACACAAAAACATAAATCACATTTTGAATAACAAAAAAGATTGATCATTTTCATGCATGATTGGGTAAGAGGATAGAATTATTAACAATTAAATGGAAGTAAAAACTATTTACCCAAAAACAAAATTTAGTTAGCAAATTTAATCATAAGTGCTATAATATCACTATTTTTCTCAGATCGCTATTTAATATTTCATTTTCCTTCATTCGATGATCCATATGGTAAAACCATTAATAATTTTGAATTTTGCTTCAAGCTATTACCAAATTCCACTGTTTGCATTCCTGAAAATACTTATAATTTGTTAGAGATAAATAGATTTGTCATAAATAAAAATAATCTAAATTTTTTTCAACTCCATCTTCCCCCAAACCAAAGAGATGGTGTGTCCTCAATCCATACAGAGAGAAGAATTGATTGTTCCAGAAAATGAAAGAGTGCTAGCATACTGTTAATTATTTTTAAGAAAAATGAACTAGTAAATGGAAATGGTTTCAGATATGTATATTCATGAAAAATAAAATAGTGCTTAGAAAGACCACGTAAATGAGAATAATAGAATCAAAATAAGACCATAGGAAAAACTAGCCATCCATGCCTCATTGTAAAGATATCCTGTCATCATAAAATATTTTAAGTGTACCCCGGAGTGTGTGAGATTTATAGCTATGGGTCCCATTTCTAAGATAATGATATCTTAGGTATATGCGGAATTAGATGGTTGGGGCAAAGTCCAACATAGAGCCATTCTCAAATGACATTATAAACAATTGGCCATGACATATTTTTTGAATTTTTTTTCTTCATATATTATCACTATTTTACGAACTATGTGCAAAGTGGTGTAGTAACCAGATCTCATTTACCAGATATTTCCCTGCTTCCAACAGGCCTGTTCAGTACCACGATGGGTTTATCTTGGTACCATGCAAGCATAGCCCCGCTGCCAGCGATCCTGTTCAATACCCTGACGGGTTTACTTGCATTTATTGAGCTTCTTGTTGTAAGGTTTTTACTTAGCATTGACCCACTTATAGCAGGCTTGTTCAGTACGACAACGAGTTTTCCTTGTATAATGATATTAAGTATATGGAAGTCGATTGGTACTAAAGCGTGTTAAATCCTGCTAAACACATAATTCAATTTTTTCAAAATAAAGTTATAAGTAATTTCATAATGTCCATAATCATAAATCATGTCAAAAGAGAATAACTGAAAGTTGTTCTTTAACCTAACAGTCCTTCTTCTTTATAAAAGAAAAAGTAATGTTCCTCATAGACAAAAATTCCACTTACTTTCGAGTCATCACCAAAAATACTTCGAGAGACAAGTTTTGATAACAAGTATAGGATGAACCAGTAATCCATAGGTGAAAAATAAGGCTGTGAAAAATATGATAATGAAAATGGGTCTTATCAAGTAACTGTTTAAAAGAATAAATCAGAAATATACATGTCTGAATCAAAATACCAAAAACTATATGAATCATAGAAGAACTTGTTAAGTACGATATACAAAGGATTTATATAAAAAAATTATCAGTTTAAGCTGCAAATTTCAAAAGTACCCCCAAAAAATGTTAGAATACCTGATGAGTATTTTAGTATACTTCCTTTTTCCATGTAGTATTCTGTTAGCTACTCATAGAGATAATATACTTGTAATCAAACTTCAAAACCACTTGTTAGATTATTCAATTTATTCATAAAGACATAAAAGAAAAAGAGTCTTTTGTAAACAATCTATTAGAAATGAATCTTATTTATTCAAAGAAATAAGAACATATTTACATATATACAAGTGATAATAACCCAAAATATTCTTCAAGGATTAGGAGGAGGAGGAATAGCTTCCCCTTCAACTAATTCCATTTCATTTTGCTGCAAAAAATTGTGTATGAAATCCTGTTTAGATGTCGGTTGGTGATAGAGCCTAAGTCTATGTCCATTTACTACAAAGGAAATTTCCGAGCCATTAATTATTTTATTTTTTACTGATCAATTGTCAAAAGCTGTACCTACTTCATATGGACCCATCCAACGGGTAGATAATTTCCCTTTAAAATTTTTAAACCATGAATCAAATAGTAGTGCCCAATATCTAGTATTAAACTGCTTTTGCTTAAAAATTTTATCATGTCATGTTTTTCGTTGATTCTGTATTAACATCGTTCTTTGAAGTGCATCTTGTATAATTTTGTCTAACTCATTAATATGTAATATTCATTGTTTCTATGCTTCATCCAAATTCATGCCTAATTGTGCTGCCATATGAAAATTTTTAACTTGAAATTCAATAGGTAAAAGGACTTGTTTATCATACACTAACTCATAGGGGGTATGTTCGGTAGTGTTTCTCCATGTTATCCTATAGGCCCATAAAGCCTTGGGGAGTCTATCTGCCCAATCCTTATGATGTAAGCCTAATGGTTTTAGTTAAAATGGCTTTAATACTTTATTAGTTGATTCTACCTGACCATTAGCCTGAGGGCGATAAGGTGAATATTTGCAATGTCGAATACCATATTTTGTAGTAAGTTCTTTCATTAATTTAGAAGTAAATTGAGTACCTTGATCTGTGACGATTTCTCTAGGTACACCAAACCGGGTGAATATTTCTTCATATATGAATTCTACCACCGATTTCTCTATGGCTCTAAATAAAGCTTTAGCTTCTACCCACTTGGTGACATAATCCATGCAAACTAAGATATATTTATTTTTATGAGACATGGGAGAAATTGGTCCTATAAAATCAAGAGCCCATTTCTCAAAAGGTTCAATCATAACTTGGGGTTGTAAAGGCATTTGATCAGATGACGTAGGTCTACCCATTCTTTGGAAACTATTGCATCCTTTAACATATTTGGCAGCATCCTTAAATATTCTTCGCCAATAATAACTAGAATGTGAGACTTTATATGTTATCCTTTTATCCGAAAAATGTCCTCCACATGGTCCATCATGGCATGCTTGGAGGATGTTTGTCATTTCATCCTCCCACACACATCGTTGAATAAGAATATAGGGACAAGTGTGGAAAAGATCATTATCAACCCAAGAATAATTAGAACTTTGAACTATAATATGACGCTTCTCATGTGGGGACAAATGGTTTGGTATTTTCCTAGTTTCTAAATAATTGGCAATATCTATGAACCAAGGGGTTTGAACAGATACAACAAATAGATGTTGATCAGGAAAAGTGTCATCAACTGGTTTGGTATCATCTTCATGTTGAATACGGGAAAATAAATCTTCTATGATATTTTCTTTACCAGGTTGGTCAATGATGGTGATGTTAAATTATTGCCATAAAAGAAGCCAATGAGTCACTCTTCCATTGGTAATTGGTTTATTCATTAGAAACCTAATGGCGCAGTGATCAATATGCACAAAAACTTCATAATTTATGATATAATGACAAATTTATCAATAGAATAAACTACTGCCAAAAATTCTTTTTCAGTAACAGTATAATTTAATTCGGTATGGGTCAAATTTTTGCTAATAAAATAAATGGCATAAGGTGCATATCCTTCTTGTTGGCCGAGGACTCCTTCTATGGTCGTATCAAAGGCATCAGTAGATATATGAAAAGGAAGGGACCAATCGGGACCCCTAAGTATTGTTGCCACCGATAGTTTAGCTTTTAGGATTTCAAAAGCATTTTGACAAGATTCTGTCCACTCGAATTCTGAGTCCTTTGTAAGTAACTTAAACATTGGTGCAACTATTTTAGTGAAATTTTCAATAAAGCGATGGTAATAACTTGCATGACCAAGGAAACTTCTTACCTATTTCTGAGTTTTGGGGGAGGGAAGGCCAACAATTACTTCGATCTTCACAGGGTCTACCTTAATTCCTTGGGAAGAAACATGGTGTCCTAAAACTATACCTTCTGTCAGTAACATTCTACATTTCTCATGACTAAGAGATAGATTCATTTCTTGACATCGGATCAAGACCTCTTGAGGTTGTCGAGGGCTTCTTGAAAAGTATTACCATAGGCTGTAAATTCATCCATGTATACCTCCACACAATCATGTATAATATCGGAAAATATTCCTAAGACTACTCGTTGGAAAGTGGCACATGCATTACATAAGCCAAATGGAAAAAATCGATAAGCATATGTTCCCCAAGGGCATGTAAAAGTGGTTTTATCTTTATCTTCTGGTGCTATTAAAATCTGATTGTAAGCACTATATCCATCAAGAAAGGAAAAATACTGTTTACCTGACAAAGTATCTAATACTTGATTGATAAAGGTTAAAGGAAAGTAGTCTTTAAGTGTAGCTTTGTTTAGCTACCTAAAATCAACACAAATATGCAATTTCCCTGTAACTTTCTTTGGGACTACTACTAAAGGAGATACCCATTTACTGTCGGAAATACGATAGATGAAACCAGCAGTGAGGATTTTTTGTAATTATTGTTTTACTACATCCTTTAGAGCAGGATTCATCCTCCTCTATGGATGCCTTACAGGTGACATGCTTGGATCCATATAAATATGGTGAATATAGGTATCAGTGTGTATACCCTTGATATTGGTGTATTCCCATGCAAATTATCCAACTTGTTTCTTAAGAACTTTAAGTAGCTGCGTTTGTTGGTATTGACTTAATCCTGCATTTATCTGTAAACATTTGTCAGGGCCAACATCACAAGGTATGGTATATGGTCCTATATGTTCTTCAATCATGAAAACACAAGGTGTTTTTGTAAACATGGAAAGAGCCATATTCTCTTGAAACTTATCCCTGAAAATCTGATCGAGTTGAGCAAAGGACTAAGGGAAATCTGTATAGGTTGTCGAAGAAACAAACTGGTTTAATACATTCTCAGTGGTCTACTCATAAATTTCCCAAGAGAAATCACTAGGAAGGAAGAGATCATCAAAGTCTTCATCCCCAAAAGAACAATTTATCCCCCATGAGTTTTCATTTATTGGTTGTACTGGGGGGTATAAAATAAGTCTTTTTGTGGACAACCCATTGGAAATAATCATCTCTCCATCCCTACATCCTATAAAAGCATTTGTAGTAGCTAACCATGGTCTTCCCAGAATAATAGGATGTCCTTTAAAAGGATCCTTTGATTCTATGACAATAAAGTCGACAGGGTATTCCCATGAAGCTACCGATACAACAATGTCATCTAGGACTCCAGCGGGTTTTACCGTAGTGCGGTCTGCTAGTTCTAGGATGGAAGGAGTAGGTCAAAGAAATTGTCCCAACTATAAATCTTCTGAAACTGCAGTGGTCACCATGTTAATGGCGGATCCTAAATCAATTAATGTATTCTCTATGGCGATGGTGTTTACAATTATAGTCACTATTGGGGCTCCTGGATTTGTATATTTTGCAATCTGGGACTGAACTGTCATACATTCAGACATTTCTCCTATAACATGAATTGTAAGAGGGTCCTTTTGCTTCTTTCATGGGCATTTAATACATATCTCTTTTATTAACTTACTATATATTGGTATATATTTGATAGCTTGTAATAGAGGGATTTTAATACAGATGTTCTTTAATTCATTCAAGATGTTATACTCCAAATGAACTACAAGTTTTTCTATTATTAGTCTTTCTGGAAATGGAGGAATTCCTTGCTCCTGAATAGTTTCTTGTGGAGGATGGGTATGTACTGGAACCTTTGGAATGTTGACATCCTCCAAAATAGCATCATTCACGGGTTCATTTGAATATTCTTCCTCCTCATTTGGTTCATGAATGATGACCGATGACTTGGGTTTATTATTCACAACTCTTCCCGATCGTAATTGAATTTCATGTACAGGTACAGTCAAAATAAATTATGATGGAAGAGTTTGCAACTCAATGCTCTTAAGATATTGAGTTGGTTTATTGTTAGGGTTAGGTATCGGTTGTGCATGTAATAATGTTGGTAGAGGAGGATTTGCATTCTGAAATTGATGAGGTTGCTGTGTGATAAAATGAACTGGAGGTACAAATCTAGGAGACATTTGCTAGAATTTTGTTTGATTCTGATGATAAGGATGATTAGGTGCAGGGATAGGTTGTGGCCGAGGATATGGTTGTCCTCTCCATCCTTGTGACCAATATTGTTGTTGTGGAAATTGAGGAGGAGGATACTGAGGTGGCCAATTCTTCCAACTTGAATTGTTCCATTGTTGAGGTGGTTGATACAGAGGATAATAGAGTGGAGGCTGTGGTGGAAAGTTTGGATATGTTGGTTGGTCTCTAGGTTGCCAAGGAGGCCTTCTAGATGCTTTAGCTAAATCCCCACTCTTATAGATGGATTGCAACCGAGGAAAGGATGGGCAGTTATATGTTGGATGTTCTTCTGTACAGATGTGACATACAAAGATATTGTTTAATGGACATTCCTTTTGGGGGTATTTAGTTCTACATCTTGGACAAAAGATACTCATTGCTGCTCATTCTTCATCCTACCTCTTCTTGTATTGTAAAGAATCTAGTTGAGAACCCATTTCTCCTAAGATATCGGTCTTAAAATTATCCAACAAGTTTCCTAACTATACTCTTGTAACTCTGCCTGAACTGGGAACATTTCCTCTTACAATTCTACTAAAAGGCTCTCGAAATTTTTTTACAACTTTCCCCCTACTCCTAGAATAATTTTTACACATCTCACTGATCTGTGAATTTTTTTTTATGAGAAATATAACCAGCTTCCATGAGATTAAGACTTTCTAACAAGTCCTCAGAGATCCCCTTAAGGAAAAGTGTACGTACTGCATCTTCTCAGAGGTCATTATATTTAGAATTATGTAACGTATAAATGAACCTCTCGATATAATCCTCTAGGATCTCAGCTTCAAGTTGTTGTATCTTGAATATGTCATGTCGAGAGTCCTTAGGTTTGCAGTATTCTTGATATTTTCACAAAAATGAGGTTTTCATATCATCCCAAGTCCTGATAGTAAATTCTCCTAATCCCATGAACCATCTCAGGGAGGAATCCTTTAGTGTAGCGGGAAAGAGTTTTAGTTTGTGAGCATCTTGTAGATAATTGTAAATCCTACAAAGGATATCGAACCCGAACAAAAATGTGTCTGGGTCCTCATTACGTTTTCCATAGAAAGTAGGTAAGGAGGAAGGAGGGTTGTTTTCATGGTTACATATTGCATTGTATCTAACATAGGGAACCCAAAGGTAGCCTCAATTTAATTTTCCCCTTCTCCCTCTTCATTTATAAATTCATCATGGTCTTCTTTTTCTCCCCGTCTCTCCATATAAGCTCAATTCTTAACATAAGTATATTTAGGAGGTTCCTTTCAAGGTGATAATGGAGCATCCCAACATTCTTTTTGGGAGAGACGTTCCTCTGATCAACCGTGTTTTTATTGAATCCTAGAGGGATAGTAGGTTCTACTGTAGAAGTTTCAATTTGTGAGATAACTGGATCTACTGAGGTTCCAAAGAGAGATTTTACTTGGGAAGGATTAACAAAGCCAATGAAATTTGGATATCCTACTAGTGCAAAATTTGTGCTAATTGGATTTGAAACTAGTGGAGGGCTGGAAGTTTCTAATGGTTGATCCTCTTGAAATTACTCAGGAACAGGGTCCTTAGGACCTTCTGCCAAGGTTCCCTCTCCTTCTATGGCGTCTCTAGTAAGATATTCTAAAAGAGACTCCTTAGGTTTCAGGGTAGAACTACTTCCTATAGGTGTCTTTCGATACCTTTCTCGTGAGTTAGTAGTTCAGGAATTACGTCCCCTATGGTAGTTAGTAGGGACTTCAATAATGTTTCCAGTCTTGACAAATCTACACTGAGGATCTCTAATTATACTCATGAAAGACTTCTAAACTAAATAAAACCAATGCTACTACTGTTGCTGGATTTGGTGGCGCTTGTTATGACAGATGCGCAGGTTCTTACCTCTTGTCTTACCGCTCCCCCGCTACCAACCTATTTCTAAGATTCATAAAGAATTCTTCTCTACCTTACAAAACAACTCCCCAACAATGGCACCAAAATTGTTTTGTGTATTATAATGTCTAAATTAATCACCTATTCTTTAATTATCAACTGGGGTTGGTAAGCTTAGAATTGACACAAAATATATGTGAAGGCAGAGGGGTTCTTATGGTGTCGTGAAATATTAAAAAAAAAAAAGATCGAAAGATCTTTCAAAATGAAAAACTGAGTCAAACTCCTAAAAATGCAATTATTAAAGTAATTAAACTGAGATAGAATAATAAACTAAATAATTGATAATAAACTTTAAACTGAAATACAATCAACAATTAACTATTCAAATGGGAAATTAGGGTGCAAGGAAGACTTAACTTATAAGCAACTAGAAAACTTAATAAGAGAAAACCTTATAAAAGAAGCAAGTAGAAAACTTAATAAAAAAAACTTGATAAAAGAAGAAACTAGAAAACTTAATAAAGAAATATCTTTAGGTTCTGTCCTACAATTTCTTTCAACAATAACACAACATAAAAGAGACAACCTAAAAACATACTAAGGAAAACACATATAACACTAAATCTCACATACAAACAAATAAATCAATCTAAAAAGCATAAACACAAAATAATACAACATTAAAACGAAATCAGCAATAACATTCAAGAAACAAAAACATAAACAATCTAACACACATTCAAGGCAAAACAAAATAAGGAAAAATAATAAAACTTCAATAAATAAACTAAAACAATTAGACTTTAACTGTACTGTTAAATAAAACTAACATCTAAACATGAGATTCAAAACATAATTCAAACATTAACAAAACAAAACTAAAAACAATCTCAAAATACATAAAAAAACACTAAAAACAGAACTAAGGGCTGAATGACAGACTAAATTGTGGGTCTGAAAGGGGTGGGTGAATAACAGAAAGGACAGGCTTTCCAAATGACAGTTTGCATAGTTAAAATGGTAAAAACTAACCTAAATGAGCTAATCTTCAGCTAAGGCCATGCAGATGTAATTCTAATGCGTAGAGGCAATAAATAAACCTACTTATTAAGCAAATCTAACAATAAAATAGACTTAAACAAATTCATAAACATAAGCATCAAGAAACCATTGTATATTATTAAACTGGAATGTAAATTGCATAAACTGATAATTAAAATAGAAATGAAATAGATGTTGGGCCCAGAAATGGCCCCTTTTTTACCACCCTTATCTACCTCTTTTTTCCTCATCCTACTCTATTATGCATGCTAAACAGATGTTTTTCCTTCACTTGGTCCCTCAAGTCATACAGGTATGGTTAATCATTGTCTTATTTTATTAATGCTTAGGATTGTGGTAATAAGGGCTCTACATCTTAAATTATGCTAACATATGGTGGTTTCATAAAGATAATTCGAGATGTAAGGAATATAGATGTAGCAGGCCAAACATAACAAAGGAGGGATGGACATTCATTGCTGAGTTGATTTCCATCCATTCCATTGTTGGCCAAGGAACGATGTCCAAGTGTATTATTCCACGCGAGCTGTACAAGGGTAGCTGCAACTAACTGTGACAGATTTGGAGGCAATAGTGCGCCGCTGCTCAAAATTAGCTGCAATCCATGGAGTATCTTCTCAATTAATCATGATTATTATTTCTAGCTTGAATAACATCTTCCCTATATCTTTTGCTCTCATCTTTCCATGACTGTAACAGCTCATTGTAATTAGGGCAGCTTGAAGATCAGAGATCTTCAAGGCTACCCAATAATAGTAGGAAGATGTTATGATTGTAATTGTATAAATACTGAGAACTATTATGAGCCAGGGGTTGAAAATTTAACCAAATTATTGTATTAGCTGTGATTAATATTGTGTGTTCATCTGCCACTTTTTAATACAAGGAGTTTGATTCTTCAGATCTCGGCATTTTAACATGTGTTACTTCCAACATATATGTGTGAAGGTTGGGCCCGCCTTCCCACAGGGATTGCTGAGTTAATTAGGTATTGTATTTATTCTGTTGTGTGATTTTGTAGTAATTTCCTTTATTTACAATCAGCTGCAATAGTTATCGATTTACCATGTGTCATTTGAATAATCAGTAATTGCATCGCCTGTAAAACTGCAGTGGTGTGGTGTGTCAGTCGACTGTATAGGTTAAATCTCTTTCATGCAACTATGTGATAGCTGTAACAACACTGTTCATCCCTAGTTCTTTCAATTGTTGTTTTCTTTAGATCTTTGTAGTTTGTTCCTTCGCAATTATAATTGTAGAATTTCATTCCTGTACTTTGAATTCCTAGAATAGATGAATTTAATTCATGTACTTTGGATTTCTAGAATAAATAAATCAGGATAGTTGGATGGATCTTTAGATGGTTTGGTAATTAGGGATTTTACTTTCTGCGAATGTAATCTAGATGTTATTTCTGGAATCTTTCAATTCTAGATTAAGAATCATATGAGGTACTTGTGATTACATTCTTGAGAAAGTAAATTAGATTAAGTGGATTATGGGATGAGTGTGGCTGAACAGGAAAGTAGGATCATTTACTTACAACATCAACTACTTAGTGTTTGAAGCATATATAGTGCATATTATCCTTGAAATAAGAGACTTCCCTGGGTTGACATTTATATTGAACACTCTGTATGTTAGCTTTAATTAACTTGCATATATGGTGCCCAACATTTTGGCACTGTTTCCAGGGAGGATAAGTATTAGACACTATTGTAGTTGCATCCAGTAATTATCTTTATTCATTCTTCTTCAGTTTTTTTTTTAAGTTTGTATGTTTTGGGTTGCATGAATACAAGAAGGGTACAGCATGACCATATCATAAATCCTATAACCCCACAAAACACTAACATTGTAGGTGGTCGAGGCCGTGGGCGAAATCGAGCATTGGGGAGAAGAAAATTCATTAACGACCTGGTTGATAGAACCAATTCTTCTACCAGGGATCGCTATCAGGAAACACCCATCAAAAGAAGCCCTGTCACCCCTGGAGTGGTAGCGTCAATATCTATAGTGGAGAACACACAAGGAGCTGCAACACCCTCGGATACCCCTCCAGAAGAAGACATAGTTAGTACTACAGGATCGACTAATTGAGATTTGATCTATCACATTAACGGGAAGGTTGTGACTGAAGAGGAATGGACACAGTTCCATCAGAATTTCAACAATCAGTGGAAGGATGAAGAAGATAAAATAGAAGAAAATATGAGTAACAGATGCGATCCTGAATAGGAACACGGGGAATTGACTTAGTTAACCTCTCACATAGCACATGCGATCGTGGGATATTAAAGAATACCCTTAATTTTCAGAGAAATTGAACCAAAATCTTTTTGTTGAAACCCCCTCCCAATACTTAAAACCTCCTCCCCACCCCTTTTTATACCTCAATCCTTATAAACCACCCTACCCACCCCCACCTTAAGCACCTCATCCCCCCCAATACGTGCAATATATTGGTTCAATTTTTGATAATTTTAAAACCCACAATATGAACTAACATGATAGGATATTTTTCAACAAGTAAAGCCCCCGTGAGGAGGAAAAAGCAATGGGAGAAAATCATCATCATGAGGGTAATTCCCTACCTGAAGGGATGGTGGCTACACTTTAGTTCCCAATTCAACAACCAGAAGGGATATCCCCCATTAAAAATATATCTCCATTGGTGTTTCCTCGCTTTTATGGAAAAGCGACAAAGGATCCAGACGAATTTCTTTTCAAATTTGACATCCTCTGTCGCAGCTATGACTACACCGCCAATGCATGGAAGTTGAAACTCTTCCCTGCCACTCTGAAGGACAATGCATTACATTGGTTTATGAGCTTGGGAGGTGGAACTGTCACTAATTGGGACATGATGAAACATGTGTTCCTGGAGAAATATCAGGAGTATTGCAATACCAAGGATAAGAGAGAAGAACTATTTAAAATGGTACAGAAGGATAATGAAAGTCTATAAGATTTTGTCGAAAGGCTTTTATATAATGTGCAAAGAGCTGGATAGACTAATATGGGGTTAGATGTGCTCAAAATAATCCTACTTCATGGGATTAGGGATGATTTCCTATACATGTTAAACCTGTTAGGAAAGAGGGATATCTCCAAGGAGTCCTTTGAAAATATCTTAGAACTGTGCAAAAGGTATTCTAGGGGATATTCCAGGAATAACAAACGGGACAAACAGGACAAATTAGAATGTGATGTCTTTGACAGAATACAAAATTCATCTAATGGAGGAGCCACACATGTAGAGATAGGCAATCTCCTTGAAAAATTCAAAACAGAAATGATGAGCTCCATCTCCTCGAAAATAGATGTCCTGAGGGAAAAGCAGAAACAAGCAGTAGAGGATCTCACACTAGGTGTGTTCTGCCCTAGATGTAGGAAGAGCCACCCTCTAAAGGAGTGCCCAATCGACAAGGTAGAAGTGTGTCAGCTATGTGAGCTGAACCATGACACAAAATAATGCCTATCACTACCTCAAGTGAAGGCTGTTCTACATGCATCAACTCCAGAGGTGGAACCAGCTTGCTTTATTGCACAAAAAAATCCCTGGCAGCCTCGAAATCAAGGTATGACTCCAGACTTGTTTCCATTTTTGAATAACATGAATAATTGCAATAATATGCAGCATATGAATACAAAATTTCCTTTATATTATTCTAATCCTTAGTGGTACCCCTCTCAACCTTCAATGCAAAATTTGAACTCTTGGAACCCATGGGCACAGCCACCACAGCCATCGAACCAACAAAATTATTGGTCTCTTGGATGGAGGAATTTCCATCCAGGGAACTAGTTTCCCCATAACCAACTCCTTCCATAGCTTCCACATCAAACATTTCCTCAACAACCATACCCTCCTCAATATCCTCGGCCTTATCACCAGTCGCAGCTGCAACTCCAGAATAATTTTGTCCCTAATATGCCGATACGACCTCAGCTACCTACTCAACCTAACCCTAACCCAAATAATAAAGCATTCCATCAGTTTGAGACTATAAACATTCCTGCTTACTACCTTACTCCTATACCCTGCAATGATATCCGCTTATGATCAGGAAAGGTAGTGGAGCCTTTGATCATTGAGGATGTTCCATCCTCTGTGCATGAAGAAGGGATGAATCCACAATATTTATCCAATACATCGACCCCATTATTGAAGACACTGAACATCCTACTAATATGACGACTGAGACATAGAAAGACACATTTATCGACACACATTCTACATAGTTGATTAGGGAACCACCATACCCTGAAATATTAATGTTACCAAAGGTAGTGGGACAACCTCAGTTTAACCTATTAGGAGAGTTAAAAAATATTTATGTTAAAATTCCCCTCCTTCAGGCCCTTCAAGACGTACCTATCTATGCCAAAATGTTTGGGATCTGTGTAAAAGGAAACCAGGAAGGAAACCCATGGATCCTCCTACTGTTCATGTTATAGGGAAATTGTTTGCATTAATAATGGGAAAAACCCTCTTGGCCAAATATGACAACCATGGGAATCCAACTGTCATTGTGCATATTGGGTGCACACAGATACCCAACGTATTGGTAGAATTAGGAGCAAAAATTAATGTTATGACTATTGAAACTATAAGAAAACTTGGGCTCACTAATATCAGGCTAACTCCCACTATTTTAGAATTGGCAGATAGATCCACTATTAAACCTGAAGGAATCCTGGATGATCTCATTATCTCAGTTGATTCTTGGGAGTACCTTGCTGACTTCTTGGTTTTATAGCCTAAGTCACAGCTAGAGGACACCCATTGATCCTGGGAAGGCCCTGGTTAGCTACAGTTGACGCTTGCATCAGCTGTCGATCCGGGTCTATGACCATATCAGATGGAATCGAGATAAATAATCTCACTCTCTATCCTTTAGCTCAACTGAGCTTAGAAGCTGAGACTCTATTATGGATGGAGCCAGAGGAAGAAGAGGGCTATTATGGTGGATTTCACCACTCTAGGTGAATCACACTTTGTATGTCCTTCCCCTATCCCACTGCAGACTCATTAGACCCTATGGACCACGTTTTTTCCTTTGATGTTTACTTGATCATCCCTACAAACACAAGAAAAATGATATACACGGATTTTAAACCTATAAGCGCGTACATACCTGGGTTTGACCCATATATCCGCGTACATCGGGATGTGTGCATAATCCAAATCCTTTTGGAGTTTTCCTTGACATGGATATGACTCATTTGACTCCTGGCCTTCCATATGCCTTGAGATCACTCGTATTCGACCTTTCATTACCCCTTTGAAAAGCTATATAAGGAACCCCTTGGTACATTGAAGGCATAAGAGAGAATTGAGAGAAAATAAACTATAGTCCATTGTTGCCGAAACTTATTCTTGATTCTGCATCCATTTCCGCGTATACACGCAGGTTTACTGCGAACAGTCGCATATACCCTTGATTTTTCCTTTTTGGGGAAGATAATTGGTTGTTGGGTGAATTCTGATATTTGCTGAGTCTCCTTTGTCATTGCCTGAGTCTGTTTAGACCTCTGTTTCTGACCAGAAATGTTTTTTTTTTAGGAAAGTTCTTGTCATGGCATTTTTGATTTTTTGTTTGAGATTAGTGCATTAGAGTTCTTTTACCTTAGTGCTTTGCTTGAGTGCTGTTTGGGTGTGCTTACAGAGTCTAGGGGTCGAAGAATCATTCTTTTGCTTTTTGCATCTCTTTTATTTTCAAAAAATCCAAAAACATTTGCTTATCATCATGCATTGCATTTTGCACTTTGCATTGTTCTTGCACTAGATCTAGATTTGCTTTGGAGTACTAGTTAGGACTTCATATAGGAAAATTTGCATTTATCATTTGAAGAAAAATTGTGCATTTCACATAGTAGCATACCCTATTTTCATGGACACAATGCATTTGCATTGATTGTTAGGTGTGCATTTTACTTTTTGTTGCGTCATAACACCACTAGTTGCACGGCCATATCCTATTTTTGAGTAATAAAGCCAACTAAAATCAACGCTAAATTAAAATGAACTACACTCTTTTCTTTTCTAGGGTGCACCAACAAGCTTAGGTTTTAGGATCTTGGAATAGTTCATTGTAAGTCAATTCTCCAAGATCACTAAACAACAACATCTAGGTGTCTGTCCAGGTGAGTGTGTGAAATCATTGGTATAACCAGTGTTTCTCAGGATCCTCCTCTCAAAAGGGAGTTAAGCACGAGGCAGTGTGAGAGGTTATTGATTGGGATGACCCCTAGTCATAACTGAGTAGCACTAGAGATATTTCCAGGATTTCATTCATATCTGGGGGCTCTTTCGATAGTTTTGGGCTTTGCTACCCTTCCCATATGATCAATCCCGCCTACGACTGTCCGCCTGAGCATTGATTATATTGAGGTGACCTTAGTGGCCTTACCTAGGATATCAAGGGGGTACTTGTAGAGGTTATTCTACAGGTGTCTCGGCCAGGTTGGGGTTGGACGGCACAGTTGCTATAAGTGTTGAAGCTAAGGGCCACAATAATTGGTTACGTACCTCTGCTTATTGTGTATGGGAGTCTCAAGCCTCTCCTAGGCGAGACATACCTGCTTCATTCGAGAGCTCACTTATCTAGCCCTTGTTTGCTTACATTTGGCTTTAGATTTTATTAGTGATTGCTCTGTGCATGATAGTTGGCCTAGGGTTGACGTAAATAGAGAGTCTTTGCTATTTTTTGAGTCATTGTGGATTCGAGTGCGGTTCCGTGCCGTTCTCGTCGTTTAGCAGGACTTCTACCTTCTACTTCTCCTCCTCCTTTGGGATAGAGACCTATACTGTTTAGGCGAACTATGTCACACATTATTCACACACCATGGGGGATTCTTTAGAAGGTATTCCTGAACCACCTCCTCCCATTCGTGTTGACGATGGGGAATTTACTCCTACTTACGATCCTTCACCTGACTTAGCTGAGTTAGGTCCTGTGATTTCTGATATAGGAGCCATGCATGATAGACCTACTCACTCTATGGCTGATTACCCATTGACACGTTACCGGTACAGAATGCTGTAGGATGCTGAGACTCATTTTGAACCTGCCACTACTAGCTATGGTAGTTATGGTATCGTTGGTTTTCCTATGCATGATTTGACATTTCATGTCGAATCCGACTTCGATCCTAACACTATGCCTGAGGGCACTCTCATTCCTTACCATGCGGAGAGGTTTGGGAGCACTAGTCACATTGCACCTTCCGTCCTAGTGGTGGAAGCTACATCATATATCCCTCCTAGGTCTAGAGTTAGTGATCCAATTAGGATACCGGATCTGATATGAGTGACGATAGGCGGTAGTACATATCTTATTACTCAGATTCCTTTGTCCTCGGTCCCTAGTTCTTCAAATGTACATCCTCCACCTTATTCACGTGGTCCTTCGAGTCGACACATGGCTACGAGTCAGGTCCGTACTGCGGTTACTAGACCGATTATGTCTCAAGTTTACATACTGCCCGTTGTTTTGGGAGGCTATGTTCATGCTTCTGGAGGTCAGATTACTGCTTCCGTGGCATATATCCCTACTTTCGATATGTATATCGCTACTTT
>LPNX011074290.1:246464-271296 GCA_001517045.1 Pseudotsuga menziesii | reverse complement strand
TATGAGATTATTCCCAATGCTCCTCGTTCCAGTTTCGATCCCAAAGTCAAACCTGGACCACATGCTGATGGCATTGTGGGTTGTGCAAGTGCGAAACCTGCAGATTTGGTTGCAAAACAAGTTGGTCAGTTGTCAATCAACCAATATGCTTCGAGACAAGCAATGGCTTTGTCTCAACCCGCCCAAACGGAAAATGTACTTTCTGTACAATCATCAGACCATAAGGGTAACCAGCAGCCCTGACGGAATAGAAAAAAGGGTAAAAATAATAAGCAAAAGGGTGGGAATAAGAATGAGAATGCTAACAATAATGACAAGAACGGTAGAAATGCTGGGGGGGACAAGCAAGCTAAACGTAAGGTTAAATTCCCTTACAAGTTATGTAAGGATGATCACCTCACTTACTTGTTCCCTCGGATTGAAGAAGCTTCGAGATTCTTAGCACAAGGCCCAGCTATGCTAACGAACCATTTACCGTATAACCAGAATATGAACTCGAAGTCCCATGACCAGTATAGTGATGATGATCCACCGGAAGGTAGTGGTCGTGGGTGCATTATCATGGTCTGTGCTGCCAAGGTTGTGACTCATGTGAAAGACTATAGTTCATCACAACCCATCCTAGGCAAAGATCCTGATCCACCAGGAACCCCTTTGCGCATTGAGAAACCTACGGATAAACCTGAGGCTGCACCTCGCATTCCTAAGGGAGTCCTTAAGCATTCAAGGCATAATCCAAATTCTCGAGCCGCCCGAAATTATTCAGTTGTCGAGGATTTGGGCCACACTCCTTGTGTGATGTCTGCATTAGAAGTGCTTCAGAGTTGTCCTTCACAAAGGAAGGTGTTGCTTTCTGCCCTTGGTGTGAACAGAGATGATTCTTCCTCAGTGATCAAATTTGAAACCGCAAGACTACAGCCTTGCTTGCCCTACTATGTGTCTCTTTTGGTGCATGTAGAATGTCTTAATATGATCATCAAGCGTACTATGATTGATGAGGGTGCTACGGATTCTGTGATGTCTTTGCCTATTGGAAGGGTCTGGGTTCTCCTGAGCTATCTAAATCAGTGACTATGTTAATTGTGTTTGATGGGACATCTTTTAGGCCACACGGTATCCTTCCTTCCCTTAAAGTCCATTTGGGGGGTAAGACCGTTGCGATAGAGGTTGAGGTGGTTGATGCGCCCCTTGACTACAATCTCTTGCTGGGTAGGAACTAGATGTATAGTATGCAAGCCATTTCCTCTTCCTTGTTCCATGTTGTATGCTTTCCACATAACGGGAAGATTGTAACAATTGATCAAATGGCATTCAAGAATCCGTCTGTTACCGCATCTTCGGGAGCTTTGGTCCCAATCGTTGAGCACTCTCAGCTGGCAACTGGGAGTGTGGATGTAGGCATGTATCCATCCCTCATGGGAAGCTTTAGTTGTCCTGCACCGATCCTCATGATAGGATCTTGTTCCGATGAGGCTTCGACATCTACGACCTCGGTTTCTTTTCACACGACCCATATGGAAGATCCTTGGATTATTCCTACACTGAGTACTTTGAGTGAACCCGTCGAGATGAGTGTGCTGTTGCCTGCAGCTATGATAGCTTATCAAGCTAATCTCAAGAGTGTTGCAGAGCCTTGTTCTTCCTCTTCGCGGACGGAGGAGGAAGACCCCTATGTGCTACCAGCATGGCCAGTACAGTCTTCTCATGCCCATGACTACCTTGATATGGTTTTCCCTTCAGATGAAGCAATTATCGAGGCTATGTCAGGAGTTGAGCCACCATGGGAGGAACTTCATCATAGATCGTACTTTCTTCCAGAGCTTGATCGTTTGGAGCATGAGGATTTTAGGGAGATTCTTAGTCAGAAAGTTGGTGGTCCCATGGTTCCATTAATCTATCCTAGTCCGATGGCTAATGGAAACATGGCGAACATATCGTCAACGATTCTTATCAACATTTCTCGCAATCCTGGCACAATAGAGAATGTCTATATTGGGGCGGAATGTTCCCATGCTGAGATTCTGGAATATACTAATCTATTCAAGGAATTCAGTGATATTTTTTCTTGGTCTTACGAAGAGATGCCAGGTATTGACCCTTGAATTGTTGAACATGAGATTAAGACTTACCCCAACGCTAATCCTGTTCGACAGCGTTTACGCGCTGTGAATCCTAGGAAAGCACCCGCCATTAAGGAAGAGATAGAGAAGCTGTTGAAAGCTGGTTTCATCTATCCCATTCCCTTTATGGAGTGGGTTTCAAACCCCGTTTTGGTGGATAAGAAGCAGGGAGTGATCCACATATGCACTGATTTTTGTGAATTGAATCGTGCCTGTCCTAAGGACAACTTCCCCACATCGTTTATAGATTAGATTTTGGATGAGTGTGTGGGTAGCGAGGTGTTCTCCTTTATGGATGGATTTTACAGGTATAATCATATCCAGATTAAACCTGAGGACCAACACAAGACTGCATTTATTTGTCCTTTGGGAACATTTGCATATCGAAAAATGCCTTTCGGACTTAAAAACGCCAATGCTACGTTTCAACGGGCGATGACCTTGATCTTCCACGATCTCAAGTCTATTATTGAAGTATTTTTGGATGACCTCACTGCTCATTCTCGTATGAGAATGCGTCATCCCTATCACTTGAGGTTGTTATTCGAAAGATGCCGGCACTATTCAGTTAGATTAAATCCTCATAAGTGCATCTTTTGCATGAAGTCAGGTCATTTGTTAGGATTCATCATTTCGAAAGAGGGTATAAGAGTCGACCCTTTGAAGGTTGAGGCAATACTTCAGTTGTCTCCCCTCAAGAATATTTGTCATCTTCAGTGTTTGCAAGGCATGGAAAACTTCTTACGAAGATTTGTTGTCAACTTTTCCAATTTGACTAGAGGCTTCATGCGTCTCTTGAAGAAGGATACTCCCTTTGAGTGGGATGAGTGAGCCCAGGAGTCCTTCGATGCACTCAAGCGAGCCCTAGCATCGGCCCCAGTAATTAGTCCCCCGGACTATAGCCGTGATTTCTTATTATATGTGGCCGCGTCTTTGGAGACGATTGGTATGGTTTTGGTTCAAGAGGATGAGGAGCTCCAAGAGCATGTCATATATTATTTGAGCCGAAACCTTATTGACACAGAGATTCATTATTCTCATGTCGAGAAGCTTGCTTTAGCTACCGTACATGTGGTTCAGCGTTTGAGACATTATATTCTCCTTTGCTAGACCTTGGTTGTGGCCCATGTCAATCCATTTCAGTTCGTCCTCACACGAAGGATGATTGGGGGAAAATATAATAAATGGATAGTCATTTTGCAAGAATTCAATCTCGAGTTTGTTTCGGCAAAATCGAAGAAGTATTTAATTTTTGCAAAGCTTATATCGGATTTTCTGAGCGCGGCCGAGGAGTTGGTTTGTGAAGATACGTTTGTTGATAAACACGTCTTCTTAATCTCAATGTTAGACACATCGTATGGGGATATCATAGTATATCTACAAACATAGAAGACCCCTACTCACCTCTCGCGAGATGAACGACGACGATTACGTCACGTCTCTAAGAACTACCTTATATTGGATAATAATTTGTACCGCCGTGGGGTAGATTCCATTTTACGACATTGTTTAACTCATGATGAGGCTAAGGTTGTGCTGAATGATTGCCACGGAGGGGTGTGTGGTGGTCATTTATCTGGGCTTTCTAAAACTCAAAATATTTTGAGAGTGGGTTATTTTTGGCCATCGATCTTTAAATATTGTGTTGATGTGGTCAAGAAGTGCCACCCTTGCTAGGTGTTCACAGGTAATATGCGCTCAAAACCTGCCCTGTTACATCCCATTATCACCGCCGGTCCCTTCACTAAGTGGGGGCTTGATTTTATGGATTGCAACCTAGCTTCGGCTGGGGGGCACCATCATATTATAGTGACTATTGATTATTTCATGAAATGGGTTGAGGCTATGCCTACAGTAAAATCCGACGGTGAGACAACCGCTCACTTTGTATTCAACCAAATTATTACTTGCTTTGGGATTCCAAAAGAGCTTGTCACTGACCATGGCTTGCACTTTGAGAACCGTATGATGGAAGAGTCGGCATCCAAGTTAGGGTATAAGAAAGAGCACTCCTCTTCTTACTACCCCCAATCGAATGGATAGGTAGAGGCAGTGAATAAATCACTCAAATCCATTCTCCAATGAACCATCGCACAAAGCAAGATGAATTGGCACATTATGTTATATCCTTCTTTGTGGGCATATCGAACCGTGGTTAAGACTGCCACTAGTTTTTATCCATATCAACTTGTACATGGAGTGGAGTCGATATTGCCGGTTGAATGCGATATTCCTTCATTGAAGCTAGCTGTGGAAATATTACCAGACACTTCACCTTTGGAGGAGCATTTAGTTCACCTTGAGCAACTTGATGAGCAACGTCGGGATGCCTTAGTGGCTCTAGAGGTTAATAAACGTTGCATTAAGGTCCAGTACAATAATTCTGTCCATCCAAGAGTGTTTAGTGAAGGAGACTTGGTCTTGTTGTGGGATCAACCGAAAGAACCCTTGGGGGCAGGGAAGTTTAATCCTATGTGGCGTGGTCCTTACGTGGTCAAACATGTCTTAGATAAGGGTGTATATGAGTTAGTGGATTACAAAGGAACAACTTTGGTGGAGCCTAGAAATGGGCTCTATCTCAAAAAATACTATGCATGATATTTATCCAAGGATGCTTGTTGTTTATTATTGTATAGCTTTGCATAGTTAGGTATTTTTCTTATCGTGATCGGGTTTGTGATTAGTTTCCATTTCTTTTGGCAGATGTCAATGGAATATTCCACCTACATAGGATTTGTGGATGGTGCAAGCCATCACACTCAACACTCAGCCTCTGCTGCTTGGGTGATTTATACTCCTATGGGTCAGGTACTGTCTTCAGGAGGTGTATGTCTACAACCATATTCCAACAATGTTGCTGAATATAGCGTCATTATTGAGCTTCTACAGGATGCCATTCTACATGGCGTTCTATCTCTCGAGGTACGTCTTGATTCGGAGTTAGTAGTGTCACAGCTCAATGGTTTGTACCATGTTAGAGATCCAACGTTATTGAGAAGGTTCTTACGTGTGAGATTGTTAGAACGACAATTTGACAATATAACATATATACACATTTCAAGAAATAATAATCAAGTTGCTGAATCATATGCTAACTACGTGTTAGATTGGCATTTGCCTCATTCATAATAAATTAATCAAAAAAAAAAATTTTACACATGTAAATAAATAAATCGATCACCATAAAAAAAATTTATATACATAAAAAATGTGGTAATACATAGTGTCATAATACAAAATTGGGGCTTTTAAAGCCACCATCATATAGTACACGGTAGTACAAAACATATACACTCCCAGGTGTCTAATCCTGTGGAGGAGGAGGAGGGTTGTGATCATGGAACGTCACTACGGCTCTAGCTAGCCATCGAAATAAACGCACTCATGCGCGTGGTACACCCACCACCTGCCGCTGCATGGCCTCAGGAAATTCTTCGACTTGCGCCATGGGAAATCTATGAGTCGGTCTCACAAAGTTGGTATGAATGCTCTAGAGTGTTCGCTCCACCACACCCATGATGTCATCTCCTCTTCCCCTCCATCTATGATGAGGGAAGCCTTCTGGCCATCGTGGTCCCACATCTGCACATAAATGGTAGATGTCACTATGTATTGTCACGCAAAAACATGTCTTTTTGATTCCACATAATCAAGAAAATACAAAAAAAATGAAATAACTCAAAAAATTTAAAAAGAGTGAGGGTCGAGATTCGTTACCTATATCACCATATGCTGATCCTGGTGGCAATGGCATGTCCAGATCCCCCCAAAAATCTATCCCTACATAGGGGTAGTCATCAATGGCAACAATCTGTCATTGCCACCATGGAAAGAAGTCAGCTGGATATGGGTTGGCCACCCTACCACCCCCCAGTCTGCGCATAGCATCTGCCAAACGTCGTTGGGCCGGATCTCAAACCCCGTGGAGAGGAATGTCCACTCTAGGGCTCAATCCTGGAACATGCTCGAAGAAAAACATGCTCAGAATACTGCTGAACCTGAAGTTTCGTACCCTGCCTGCCTTACACTCACTGAGCTGGTGTTTCATGTTGCTCAATAGTGTAGAACTCCAGTCATATATAGTGGGTCTCATGCACTCCACTGCATAGCCGGCTATCCTACCCAATGTCAACAATATGGCCTTTAGGCCCAGCACATGTATAGCATTGGTAGGGAATTAACTCCCCACACTCTCTGTGTCTGGATGATAGTACACCGTAATGTACTCATCGATAGTCAGGCCACCCCCTGGCCCACCTCAGGAACGAAGGTTCACCACCTCCTCTCGTCTAGAAAGACCAGTGATAAAGTATATGTCCTCCACCTCTATGGTGAGGGACATCCC
Source organism: Pseudotsuga menziesii (assembly GCA_001517045.1). Classification (NCBI taxonomy): domain Eukaryota; kingdom Viridiplantae; phylum Streptophyta; class Pinopsida; order Pinales; family Pinaceae; genus Pseudotsuga; species Pseudotsuga menziesii. Next base: position 264,831 of record LPNX011074290.1, on the reverse strand, counting down.
ATCAATACGGAAGGACTCCGATTCTGGATCCCAATAGTCTAGCAGCATCTGTAGCAGTCTTGGTTTGGCCCTTAAACCACCAAGACACCAAAACTTGTAGAGTCCACATGCACGAAGAGCTTGTTGAGCCATTAAGTCGGCCCTTACTGCTTCCTCTACTTCACCATGCTCACGCTCTCTCCACTCTAGCACCATCTTGCAAGAAAATTTGGAAATTTTCCCATTAGTTTAGTAAAAAATCATATGCGTGGCCTCATACGTGACTGTTTTGCAAACATCCGCATATGTACGCGGGTTTGAGGCCCTTTTCCGCGTATATCCAGACCTATATGCGGAAAAAATCTTGATATCCGTGTGGGCCACAACGTACATTTTGGGATGGCTTAAAAACTTCATTTAACCATGAAAATATATAAAAATTCTATCAAAATGCAACAGGAGAGCATGAGTAAATACCTGGAAGAAACGATTGTGAATTCCGCCGGCTGGATCTCCTGGAATTTGCAGTTGAAAATCAGAGCTCAAATGGGTAAAAGTTTCAAATGATTTATATTTTTTACTATTTATAGAAAAATTTTCAAATATTTGAAAATTTTTACCCCGTTTCCTATAGTTTCAACATTTTCTAACCATTTTGGACCGTTTTTGACATAATTTGTGATGTAGAAGACCTTTTGCAGTGCCGTTTGAGCCTTTGGATTGACCCATTTGTACCGATCTCAGGTATCATGTCTAAACTGGCATATAGGTTAGGTTCACTACCATTTGCATTTTGCATGACCTTATGACCATATCACCATGTCCTTAGGTACGAACCCACTCTATTATGTCACGGAACCTTCTTGTTGCTTTGGAAGTGGCATGATACGAGTGGTAGAGCTTCACCTTCCGTGGGTAACCTAGTTAGTGCCTTATTTGCATTTGGTGCCCATGCCGATGTTTTCTCCTTTAGGGTGTGGGAGTCCGTTGTATAGTACCACCATGACATTTCGTAAGAGCCTCATACTCTTCTTGATCTTATGCTGTCCTATTTCCCTTAGGACTCCCTTATGTCAAATTGTGAATGCATTATCATGAGCTTTGCCTGCCTTATTGAGCTTTATGCCGGCTCCCCTGACATTGCGTTTTATCCATATAGCCTGAGCTTGTCTCATGTCTAGCCATGCAGAGCCATTTTTTATATCCTTCGCAGCTTGATTTCCCTTTTTTACGGGGTGGGGATTTTCCCCCGAGTGTCGATATCCTACACATGTATCCTTGCATTGAGCATAGGTATGTTCCACTGCTTGGAACTAGTTTGTTTTCCCTTATGACACTCGTCTCCTCCTAGTTTGTAACTATAAAGCTAGTTTATTCTTTTTTCAAGCTTTTCAAATAACTAAAAAAGTCCAAAAAAAATCAAAAAACCAAAAAGACAGACAAGGAAAGATGTTATCTTTGGAAGCTGTTGAGTCGTGTCGCCTTCGAATAGAGCACTGTATATCACATCCATTGGTTGGGTTGTAGTTTGAATTTAGGAGTTGTACTTGTTTATCTGATTTTATCTCCACCGACTGGTTAAGCTTTCAGTCCCCATCATAGCCTCTATTGATGCCTCCTGTGTCACAGAGATGTCCCAGTTTTCATATTGAGTCTATGTTTCCTTCATTCAGTCACCATACACCGTTATGATCTTGTTCGAAGGAAGTTGAAACCTGAGTTGGCCATTCCTCAGTTATCTTGACTTTGCATGTCGGCCATTCCCGGTACAGTTACTAGTTCGTGCACCTTATGATTGAGTCCTTCCACAATATACAGCTTTGGTGAGTACCTTGTGTTGGATGATGGGGGATGCATTAATTCCCTCCTTCCAATGGATTTCATCCCATCGACTTCATATCATTTATTTTGGGATTGGAATCTAGAGTCATTTTGAGTGCCTTGAGACTTGTAGTCATTAGTGGCAGGTTCTCTTGCCATCGACAGTTTTTGGGAATACATCAATGTCCCCTGATTGATGGATCCTCTCAAGTGGTCGACCTCAACACATTTATTCACACTTGTTAGTTTGCACTCTAGTGCCTTGATTCCCATTTTCATTATTGGTGGGTGATCTTGCGTCTGTTAACGGTATACATTAATGACCGGTAATCAGATGATAGACTACTATGTTCGACCTCGACACCTCTATTCACATAGTAGGACATGTACTCGTAGCGGTTTGTGTAGAAGACTTTCCAGATTGGTGGCATCTCTTATATGCTACCTCCTTAATCGTGCCAGTGTTCATGAGATTTCAGCTCTCGTGACTTGATTCTAGTGTATCTCAGACATTTTCAGCCACTATGGAGATCTTGATCTATTATATATCTTTAGCCATTTTGGAGATCATGGTCCTTTGTATATCTTCATCATGGAGATTCTGATCTATGTATATTGTACGTGGTGATGACCACATATTTGATATCATGTATCATGCCTATTCATGGCCATTGTACTCTTATGTATCCGGGACTGCTATATGTACTTGTAGTTATATGCAGAGTTGTAGTATTGTACTATGCTGATTGGGTGGCTGGTCTTCCATTTGGGATCCTTCATCACTCCACTTCTGGGATGGACTTATAATGTATTTCGGCCATCGTATAACCCCTCTGATCTCATACATTAGGGGGCATCTGTTATAGCAAATTTCACCACTCCAGGTGAATCACACTTTGTATGGCCTTCCCCTGTCCCGCTGCAGACTCATTAGACCCTATGGACCACTTTTTGTCCTTTGATGTTTCCTTGATCATCCCTAAAAACACATGAAAAATGATATACACGGATTTTAAACCTATAAGCGCATACATACATGGGTTTGACCCATATATCTGTGTACATTGGGATGTGTGCATAATCCAAATCCTTTTGGAGTTTTCCTTGACATGGATCTGACTCATTTGACTCCTGGCCTTCCATATGCCTTGAGATCGCTCAGATTCGACCTTTCATTACCCCTTTGAAAATCTATATAAGGAACCCCTTGGTACATTGAAGGCATAAGAGAGAATTGAGAGCAAAGAAACTATAGTCCATTGTTGCTGAAACTTATGCTTGAGTCTGCATTCCTTTGTCCCTTGGAGCACTTTTGTGTTCTTCCCAAGCTTTCATTTTGCTTGTGAGCTTGCTATCGAGAGATGGAGGATTGAAGTAGTGGAGGCCCAAGTGGGGGATTTAGTTTCTCCGGTTCGTAGACATGCTGTCAAAGGTTGTATCTTGTAATCTCTCATTTATATTAATAAGAACTATATTTTCCTGTCCAATGATGTGTATTTGAATGAATATTTTATCCATGGGATTATGTCAAATGCTTTTACATTATTGATTATATATGCTATAATAGATCTAACACCGTGATATATAGAATGCTTGTATTGTTTACTTGTTGTTGAGGAAGTAATATATCAATTCAAGCTGAAGATTGGAAAGCTCAACGGGGATCTACTTCAACCGTTTGGAATAAGGTACAAGGTCTGATCCTTTAGTGTTAGACATTTAATTTCTATTGCATATTGGAAAAGATTGATTTTTGGAGTCAAGCTGTCTGTTGTGGTACCCCAAGCCATAGGAATTTCTCTCTGTAACAAGGTTGTTCAGCCATTATTAACGATAGGGAAGGCCTTAACTTTTAAGGATGAAACTAAAGACGATGCCATTAATAATTTCATCAGTGAACCCACTTCTGTTAATAAGAAAATTGATCATATCTTGAATTATACTCTAGGTGAAGAGGAACAAGAAAATATCATAGAAGAGGCATTAGTCAGTGACACTCATATAGTTCCGGTGTTGAAAAATTTGAAAAGTGTTCCTATCGCGGTAGATTCTGGAAAAACCCCGAATATTAATCCTAGCCTTTCCCTAGATGAACAGAAGCACCTGATCAGTATCTTAAAATAACACAAGGGGGAATTTTCTTGGGAATACACAGACATGAGGGGAATCCCCTCTAATATGTGCACCCATCACATTTATATCAAAAGTGATTCCCATCCTGTGTGCTAGACTCAATGGTGAATGAACCCTAATCTTAGGGACATAGTGAAGGAAGAAATTCAGAAACTCTTGGAAGCAGGATTTATATATCCCATTTCAGACAACGAGCGGGTGTCTCCACTCATAATAGTACCCAAGAATAATGGTAAATGGAGAGTCTATGTGGACTATAGAATGCTGAACAAGACAACACAGAAAGATCATTTTCCCCTGCCTTTCATCGATCAAGTACTTGACATTTTATCTAGGAAGAATTTTTTCTCCTTCCTGGATGGGTTTAGCGGGTACAATCAAATCCAGATTTCTCCTGAAGACCAGGATAAAACTACCTTCACCTATCCCTAGGGAACTTTTCCATACAGAGTGCTTCCCTTTGGTTTATGCAATGCACCAGCCACATTTCAAAGAGCTGTGATTGGCATCTTTTTAGAATTAGTTAATGATAGTATGGAAATTTTTATGGATGATTTTACTCCTTATGGCAGAGATTTTGAAGAAGCATCGGAAAATTTGGAAAAGGTTTTAACTCATTGTGAACAGACCCATCTATATTTGAGCATTGAAAATTTCCATATAATGATGAGTGAGGGAGTGGTGTTGGGGCATTTTATCTCTGCTGATGGCATCCAAGTGGACCCCTCTAAAATCAAGGTAATAAAAAATATACCTACTCTTGTAACTCAAAAAGAAGTGAAAAGTTTCTTGGGGAATCCTAGATATTACTAAAGATTTATAGAAAACTTTTCCAAACTTGCCTCTCCTTTGTTTTCACTATTAATGAAGGATGTACAATTTATTTGGAATGGGGCATGCTAGATAGCGTTTGTTAAACTTAAGGAGAAGTTGTCCATAGCTCCCATCCTAAGAGGGCCCAATTGGACCCTGCCTTTTCACATTTCTTCAGATGCTTTTGATACTGCCATTGGAGCCATTTTAGGATAGCAGGATGGTCAAGCACCTTATGCAGTTTATTATATTAGTAAAAAATTATCCCGTGCTAAACTTAATTATATTGTTATCGAGAAGGATTTTTTAGCCATTGTTTACTCCATTAACAAATTTCGACATTATATCATTGGATATCCTACATTTGTGCACACTGATCACTCATCCATCAAATATATAATGAATAAACATGTTACCAATGCTAGGGTAACTCAGGGTGGTTGTTACTATTACAGGAATTTAATATTACCATTATAGATAGACCTGGAAAATAAAATGTTGTCGTTGATTTCTTATCTCATTTTACTAACAATGATGATAATTTGCATGTTGAGGACTCTTTTCCAGATGAACACTTATTTGCAGTTTCAACTCACTCCCCTTGGTATGGAGATGTCGCTAACTACTTGGCTGCAGGAATGATTCCAGCACATTTGTCCAAAAGAGAAAAGAGGAAAATTATTCAACAAAGTGCCAGGTGTTGTTGGATAGACGGTCATATATTCTACACAGGCCCTGATCTTGAGATTAGAAGATGTGTAAGAGAAGATGAAATATTCCATATTTTGAAGGCCTGCGATGATGGGCCTTGTCAGGGGCATTTTGCAGATAGGAGGATGGGACACAAAGTGCTGAGAATGGGATACTATTGGCCAACCCTTTTTAGGGGTCCAAAAAGATATGTCCAGTCTTGTGATAATTGCCAGAGGATGGGCCAACCCAATAGATTAGATCAAATGCCTCTTCAACCACAACTGGTGGTTGAACCCTTTGACAGATGGGGCTTAGATTTTGTTGGTCCTATCAGCCCTCATTCTAGGCAGAAAACCTACATCTTGGTCTGTACCGACTACATGACAAAATGGGTAGAAGTCGTGGCTCTAGTGAAAGCCAATGACTAGGCTGTGATCGATTTCCTATATGGTGAAATCTTTACCCGTTTCGGAGTACCCAAGGAAGTGGTTACCAATGGAGGACCTTAATTTGTGTCACATCAATTCAAAGCTCTCCTACAAAAGTACCATATTCAACACCGAATAGGTTCACCATATCATCCCCAAGCCAATGCTTAGGTAGAAAGCACTAACAAAGTTATTGAAGCCATCATTACCAAGACGGTTAAGAGCCATCATAGAGATTGGGCTGATAGACTTCCAGAAGCATTGTGGGCATATCGTACTACTTGGCGCAACACTACCGGTTTCTCTCCTTATGACTTGGTGTATGGGAAAAGTGTTTTCTTCCCGATTGAATTTGAAATTAAGACTTTGAAAACAGCTACGAAGATAAACTTAGATGTGACTAAAGCCCAGAAGAGAATATTAGATCAATTGAATGAACTTGACGAGAACCATTTAGCTACTGTGGATCAGACAGTATTAATCCAGCAATAGAGATCCAATTGGCACAACCGAGTCATCAAAAATAAAGTCTTCTGTGAAGGAGATTGGGCATTATTATACGATTCAAGATTCAAAAGGTACTTCAAGGGTAAATTATGCACAAGATGGCTGGACCCATACCTGGTAGATAGATTATTTGATAATGGTACAGTCTGCTTGGTAACCATTGATGAGAATCGTGCACCATTATTTTCTAATGGTCACAGGCTGGAACTGTACCATAAGCCCATTTCAAAAGATGCATTCACTTCAAATATTGCAGCTGATCCAGACTACCAGTTAGAAAAAGGGTAGGAATATTTCTCTACCCCTGTCAATCCTTAGTTAATTGCTGTAAATCTTACAAACAAAAAAAAAATGTACATAAATAAATTGCTATTTTTGCTATTACTGTTATCTTTTCTTTTGCACTTGATCCATTTTTTTTTTATAAATAAAATGTGCAGGGAATTTCCTAAGGAGCAGTGGTCATTATCGGCCCTATTGACTAGGGTTGTCCTTCTGTAACCTCCTGCATCAGAAGAGAATTCCTAGAACAAATCTATCGCAGTCGCAACACTGAAAACTACTGCCCTTTATTCCATTCCGCGCAGCTGCGACACCATAAAACTTCTGCCCTTTACCCCATTTCACACAGCTGCAACAATGTAAAACTCCCACCCTTTCCCCATTCTGTGCAACTGCAACACCATAAAATCCTACTCTTTACCCCATTCCATGCAGTTGCAACACCGTAAAACTCCTGCCCTTTCCCCGCTCCACACAACTGCAACACCATAAACTCCCACCCTTTACCCCATTCCGCGCAGCTGCAACTCCATCAACTCCCGTCAACTTAAAGCCTTTTTCCAATTCCAGCAGCTATGACACCATTTCACTTTTGTCCATTTTCACCTTTTCCGGCAGCTACGACACCGTTCCATTTCTACTATGTTTCACCTTTTCCTGCAGCTGTGACACTGTTCCATTTCTACTATGTTTCCTTTTCTAGCGGCTGCGACTACGCCACAATTGGCTGATTTTTCTATAATTCACAGCTATGAATCTGCTAAACTGCTTGATTTATTTATGGCTTGTAGTTGTGACTCCTCCATTATTGGCATAATTATTTGCAACCCTGGTTAGAGACTCCTCCAGATCTGGTTCCAATTCCTAATCCCAACGATTCCGATTTATATTCCAGCATTCATTATGTTTCCAACCAATTTGACACGATGGTTTTGGTTCTCCAATAGAAAAGGTCATTACAGCATACCTGCAATAATGATTACACTTAAATGGTTTCACTTCACACGCTCTACTATTTTCCAAAGGTCACCATTCATCGCATATTTTTGAAGGTATGGTTCTGATTATCTACTTGATTAAGTATTAACTAAGATCTGAAAATATTAATCATACCTTCCTTTCTATGCCGATTATTACACCTGCATATCGTTAACCATCCACTCGTATGACTTAATGTATATTTATGTTACCTGATAACCACCACCTTTCCTAATTTGGGATAAAATTCCAAACATTCCTATGCTTTGAAACTTTCCGAATTTACCCAACTCCACTCTCAGTTGTTCATGCATACTCTATGCTTTAACCTCCATTGTCGGGATTTGTAATCTGTCGAACTAAGAAACACTTCTGAAGGCAAACAAACATGGGTATCCCAGCTCGGCATGAACCTCCGAACACACAAGAAATAAGAAGAAATGGTGAAGTTTTCGCTATTTTTGAAGTTGCGGGCTAGACTGAATTCTTCCAACCCTTGAATGGGTTTCATCATGAGATGGCTCTACAATTTGCCTTGAATATTACAGAAACCCACTCAAAATTTTGGGGGTTACGTATCAAAGTCTTTGAAGCAATAGTGGCTGAGGTCACTGGCCTTCCTTAGGTGGGCAGAGCCTGGTTTGGATGAAGAACCCCCAAACCTGCAGTAGTACAGGATTTTATGAGAGAAGGGGAGCACATTCAACAGTCACAAAGAGGGATAGCATTATAGTCACTGCCTCAGCCATGAGATCAAGTAGCAATTTTCCTTAAGAAGTATATCACCTGTGAAGGTAGGTATCAAATGGTTTATTACTGTGAATTTCCTTTATTATCTCATCTCCATCACAGGGACTTGCTAAAGATTCCATTTTATTTATTCAATGATGTACACCATATGGCGGGGTTTGTTAGAACAACCAAGCATCCAAACTCCTCCCTTGCCCACCATGGCCTAATCAAATTAATAATTTTACAGGCCTTAGCTCAACAGAACCAAACCTGGGAGCAACTTACAAGTCAAATTTAGGAACCCACCCTTTTGCTCGGTGTTCCACTAAAAGAGGAAGTAGAATTACTTGTACTCATGGGGCCTATTCAAAACCAAGAAGAGCCTGCCAATCAACAGTTGGGGGGAAATGAAGAACAATAGGAGGTTCAAAAACCCTATTGAGAGACTAAATAATCTGGAAGCTTTGACAGTAGAAGCTGAAACTGAAGCAGCATTAGATGCTGCAACAGTTGAATCCAAATATGTTAGAGCCATGATAATAGAAGAAAACACGGAGGTGTTGACCATTGAATATTCCTCTGAATGGGGAGGAACTATGATCGAGGAAGAACAAGAAAATGTTGAAATGGAGGATATCGCTTCCACATTAGCTGCAAATCTAGAAATCCTAGCACCACGGAGAAAAAGGAGGAGAACAAAAGAGGAAGTACAGGTATCACCACCCATAAGACGAAAAAGAACTAGGTCAGTTACAGCAATAGAAGCAACACAGGAAATATGGGCAAACCTAGAAGCATAAATCTAATTCCTCGTTCTGAAACCTAAAGCAAATGATGCCCCACAGGAACCGGCTGCAGAAGAACCTCAAATTGAAGGACTTGTGTATGAAAATGGGCTATTAAAGGAGGAAGTACAATCACTTTAGAAGGAACTAGAAAATTGGAAGGAAGCATGCAGAAAACAGGGTGAAAGGAAGCTGCACACATTGGTTGAAGCTGCAGACCAATTAGAAGGATCAACTCCTACTGAGGTTGGTGATGAGGAAGAAAGAGTGGTTTGTCCTGAGTGTGGAGAAATATTTTAACCAATCAGGTTACAAGGTCATAGTTCATTCCTTTGTGACACAACAACCCGTACCTACAGCTGTGGAAGAACAAGGACAACCTAATTAGAAGGATGGTGAAGCTCCCCAAGAGAAACTCCAGCAAAGGGAAGTAGCAGATAAATAGGATGGTGATACACAAGAACCAACATCTTTGAATATTCCTACTAGAGGCCAAGGTTATTCTTGATTTTGTTGAAGAAGTCTATGTTGTGACCCCTGAACCTTCTCAGGACACAGAACTGGTAGAGATGGAACCCCAGTAGCAGAATGATGATGAGGTTGAACAAGGTGTTGATACACAAGAACCAGCATCCTTGAGTATTCTCGTTAAAGTTTCCACCCAAATGAGGGAAGAAGAACCAGAGATGGAAAATATTATGGAATTTAATGAATAAGTTTGCACTGTGGCTCCTAAACCATCTTAGGACACATAATTGATAGAAATGGAATCCCAACAGCAGGAGAATGAGGAAGTTAACCAAGATGTTGCTACACAAGAACCAACATCCCTGGAAATTTCTGTAGAGACTCTTAGGATGCAACAAGAAGCCAATCCTAGAATGGATATCATTGTTGATTTGGATTTAGGAGAGGATGAAAAAATGCAATCACAATTGTTGGGGGATACTGAAATCCTTAAGGAACAACTCCATATTGAAAAAGACATGAAAGCAACTCTACAATCCCAGCAGCTTGAAGAAAGAGAAGGGAATGGATTTGTTACACAAGAACTGGTGGCATTGCATCCCCCTATTGAAGTTGTAGATGACAATCAGGTAGACAAGGAGATTAAAATTTAGGAGGAGGTTGTTACACAAGAATCAACACCCTTGCAATCAGCTGCTGAAGTTTCTATAGGAGAACTCCAAAGAGAGGATGCTATTACACAAGAACCAACATCTTCAGAAGTTGTTATAGAGACACCTATGGTTGAAGTTTCTAAGGGAGAAATTCAAAGAAGGAATGCTGTTACATAAGAACCAGCATCCCCAGAAGTCATTTCAGGAGTATAGGATGTTGAAATTGGTACATCGGGTGAAAAGGTATGGACTCAACTTCCTCAAAATTTTATCAATTTGGATTCTGATAATGAGGAAAATTCTAAAGATGAAGAAACCCTGAAGCTGACAAAAGAACTCTCAATCTTGAGAATAGAAGTGAGGAAGTGGAGGAGTCAGGTGGAGAGGTATCAAGAAGGGATGGTTTCCCTCACTGAACACAGGAAGTACATCAGGAAATTAAAGGAAAAGTGGGAAGAAGAACTTATGTCTTAGAAACTCCATGGGGAATTAGAACTACAGGAGGAGCTAAAAAAGTTCAAGTCCATGCAGGTGGAAAAAGGCTAGCTGTATACTCTTTCTCAAGAATTGTTGGGTATCAGAGTACCATCCTCCTCTTACCCTATTGTTATAGTTGATTTTACCACACCTAGTGAATTACACTTGTATGTCCTTCCCCTGTCCCTTTGCAGACTCTTTGGACCCCATGGACCTTTTTTATACCTTTGATGTTTCAAAGATCATCCCTAAAAACATGCCTAAATTGCTATACATGAATTTTAAACCCTTTCTTGCATATATATGCGGGTTTGACCCCTAAAACCACGTACATCGGGATGTGTGCAAAAGGCCAAATTCTTTTGGAGTTTTCCTTGACATGGACCCGACTCACTTGTCTCCTGGCCTTCCATATGCCTTGAGATCACTCGGATTCGACCCTTCATTACGCCATTGAAGAGATATATAAGGAACCCTTTGGATACATTGAAGAATATGTGAGAATTGAGAGCAAAGAAACTATAGTCCATTGTTGTCGGAACTTATGCTTGAGTCTGCATCCCTTTGTCTCTTGGAGCACTTTGGTGTTGTTCCCAAGCTTTCCTTTTGCTTGTGAGCTTGCTATCAAGAGATGGAGGATTGAGGTGATGGAGGTCCAAGTGGGGTATTCAGTTTCTCCGATTTGCAGACGTGCCGACAGAGGTTGTATTCATTGTAATCTTTGATTTTATATTAATAGAAATATCTTTTCCTGTCCAATAATGTATGTTTGAATGAATATTTTATCCATGAATGATTTCAAATGCTTATACGTGGTTGATTATATATGCTAGAGTAGATATAACACCAATATATATATAGCATGCTTGTCTTGTTTACTAATTGTTGAGGAAGTAATTTATCAATTCAAGCTGGAGTTGGAAAGCTCAACGGGGATCTACATCAACCGTCTGGAATAAGGTATGAATCGAGATCCTTTAGTGTTAGATATTTGATTTCTCTTCCATATTGGAAAGGATTGATTTCTGGAGTCAAGCTGTCTGTTGTGGTACCCCAAGCCATAGTAATTTCTCTCCGTAACAGAATTGGTGACTCTGTTGGGGAGTTCCTAGTAGTTGTCCTTTGGGGGTTTTCTATTGGCATTCAATGACTTTGAATTGCTCTTATTTCTCTGTTTCTATGTCAGGTCTAGGGGCATGTATACCTGGTAGTGTCTGATTGGTGTGAAGTTTGTCTCAGCTTGTCTATTTGCCTTTGTTTTTATGCACTTTTCTTCCTGTACGTGAGTTTTTAACTGACAGTCGCATATATACGCGGTTTTCACTGACATATCCGCGTACATACGCGGGTTTACTGCGAACAGTTGCATATGACCTTAGTTTTTCCTTCTAGAGGAAGATTGATTGTTACTGGGTGAAATTTTGATAATTTTTGAGTCTCCTTTGACACTGATAGAGTCTATATACACCTCTGTTTCTGACGAGAGACGTTTTTTTTTTAGGGTAAATTTCTTTTTAAGAATGTTCTTGTCATTGCATTTTCGATTTTTTGTTTTGGGATTAGTGCATTAGATTTATTTTACCTTAGTACTTTGTGTGAGTGTTGTTTGAGTGTGCTTGGCAAGTCTGGGGGTACTAGAATCATTCTTTTGATTTAGTATCTCATTTTTGTTTCAAAAAATCCAAAAATATTTGCTTATTTGCATCATTATGCATTGCATTTTTGCATTTTGCATGGTACTTGCACTAGATTTGCTTTGAAGTATTAGTCAAGACTTCATATAGAAACATTTGAACTTATCATTTGAAGAAAAATTTTGCATTTCACGTAGTAGCATACCTTGTTTTCATTGGACACAATGCATTTGCATTGATTGTTAGGTGTGCATTTTGCTTCATGTTGCGTCATAACACCATTAGTTGCACAGCCATCTACCTATTTTGAATAATAAATCCAAATAAAATCAACGCTTAATTAAAATGGATTACACTTTTTTCTTTTATAGGGTTCACCAACAAGATTAGGTTTTAGGGTCTTGGAATAGTTCACAGTGTGAGTAAATTCTCCAAGACCACTAAACAACAACATGTATGTGTCTATCTAGGTGAGATTGTGAAACTCCTTCATATAATTGGTGTTTCTCAGGATCCTCCTCTCAAAAGGGAGTTAAGCATGAGGCAGTGTGAGCAGTTATTGATTGGGATGACCCCTAGTCATAACTGAGTAGCACCGGAGATATTTATAGGATTGTATTCGTATTTGGGGGCTCTTTCGAGAGTTTCAGGCTTTTCTACCATGCCCATACGGTCAATCCCACCTGCGACTGTTCGCCTAAGCATTGATTATATTGAGGTGACCTTATTTGCCTTACCTAGGATATCGAGGGGGTGCTCTGCAGGGGTTATTCTACAGGTGTCCTGGCCAGGTTGGGGTCGAACAGCACAGTCACTTTATGTGTTGAAGCTGAGGGCCACAATAATTGGTTATGTACCTCTGCTTGTTGTGTATGGGAGTCTCAAGCCTCTCCTAGGCGAGACATACATGCTTCATTCGGGAGCTCACTTATCCTACCCTTTATTGCTTGTGTTTGGATTTAGATTTTATTGGTGTATTCTCTATGCACATTAGCTTGCTTAGGGTTAGCGTAATTAGAGAGTTTTTACATTTTTTTTGAGTCATTGTGGATTCGGGTGCAGCTCCTCGCCGTTCTCGTCGTTTAGCAGGACTTCCACCTTCTACCTCTCCTCCTCCTTTGGGAGAGAGAAGTATATGGTTTAGGCAGACTACTTCGTACATTGATTCACACATGATGGGAGATCGTGAAGATGGTATTCCTGGTCTTTCTTCTCCACTTCAAGTGGATGACAGGAAGTTTACTCCTACCTATGATCCTTCACCTGATATGCCTGTAATTTCTGAGTTAGGTCCTGTAATTTTTGAGATAGGTACTTTCCATGATACACCTACTTACTTTAGCTATGATCCCCCATTCACGTATCGCCGATATGGAATGCCGGACGACGAGACTCATTATGAACCTGTGAGCACTAATTATGGTAGTTATGGTATGTCTGGTATTCCCACACATGATTTGAAATTTCATGTCGAGTCAGAGTTTGAGCCTAACACTACGCCTGGGGGTACTCCTATTCCTTACCATGCGGAGAGGTTTGGGAGCACGAGTCATATTGCACCTTCCATCTCGGTGGTGGAAGCTACACCACATATTCCTCCTAGAATTAGGGTTAATGATCCTATTAGGATACCAGATCCAAGACGAGTGACTATAGGGAACACCACATATATAGTTTCATATCTCCCTTCATCCTCGGTTCTATTAAATTTCCATATGCTTAGCTAAGACATCAGTATTTCATTTCATTTTCATAACAAAAGCATATAAACAGGATCACTGAAAGATAGACAAGCACAACCATACAAAAGGAACACAAAGATTTATCCTGGGAAAACCCTAAAGGGAAAAACCCAGCAAAATCTTCCTCAATATAGATGCCCCAAAAAGATAAAAGATAAAACCAGCAAGGAGATCAAAGCCTGATCCTCCTCCTTCTCCAGCTACTTCTCTTCTCCACTAATGCGCTACACAAGTGAGAGTGTGTGTATCTCAAATGAGGAGCACTACACCTCTATTTATATTCATCCGTTTAATTAAGTTAACTCATTTGACATGTAGGCTCGAGTTAAATCATGTAGGCTTGAGTTACACATGTAGGATCAAGTAACCACACTAGGGTGCTGATGACCCACCTTTACAATTAGAGGGGACTACCTCATGACTCTTATTAGTTCTTCTGATTAGGAGCATCGGGGTACAATGTAATACAAGTGGTTCTCCCGGTGGGACCATCGGGGGCCACAAAAATATACATATAGAATATTCTTTGAAGTTACAATATTTCAACACTCCCCCTTAATGAGAAGGGTATTCTATAGCAACATCAACAACAACAAGAGTAGAGATAGGGGACATCATCAACATCAACAGGGTAACACATCTATAAATCATTGGAAGCTTTTCAACATCATGTAGTCTTCATCTTCAATCTTCAGTCTTCATCATCAGCAACATCTTCAGTCTTTGATCCGAAACATCTTCAACATTTTGATCTTTCAGTTAGCAATGACATCTTCAGCACTTGGACCTTTCGATCAGCAACAACATCTTCAGCATTTCGACCTTTCGATCAGCAACATCTTCAGCACTTTGACTTTTCAATCAGCAACAACATCTTCAGCACCTTGAACTTTCGATCAGCAGCAACATCTTCAGTACTTTGACCTCTCGATCAGCAATATCATCATCAACACTTTTCCCTTTCGATCAACAGCAACATCATCATCATCATATTCTGATCTGTCGATCATAATCATCATCACATTCTGATATTTCGATCAGAAACATCATCATCATAATCTGATCTTTCAATCAGAAACATCATCAACATACTCTGATTTTTCGATCAGAAACATCATCATCATACTCTGATCTTTCAATTAGAAACATCATAATCATAGTGCGTCATCATCATACTCTGATCTTTTAGATCAGTACGTCATCATCATCATAGTTTGATCTTTCGATCAGTATGTCATCATCATCATACTCTGATCTTTTGATCAGTACGTCATCATCATCATACTCTAATGTTTTGATCAGTACATCATCATCATCATCAACAACAACCTACAATCCACAACTCAAAGACAAAAATTATTTGGATCACTTTTGGACTTAAAGTCCAGGGATGATACAATCCCACCAAATTCTTGATAACCGAAGTTACCGGATTGATTATGGGAGAATCAGTCCCTATCACTTTAGGACTAAGTCCAAGGACGATGCAATCCTACCACATTCTCGAGGACCGAAGCCACCGGATTGATTATGGGAGAATCAGTCCCTATCACTTTAGAACTTTGTCCAAGGATGATGCAATCCTACCCCATTCTTGAGGACTGAAGCCATCATATTGATTATGGGAGAATCAATCCCTATCACTTTAGGACTATGTCCAAGGATGATGCAATCCTACCACATTCTCGAGGACCGAAGCCACCGGATTGATTACGGGAGAATCAGTCCCTATCACTTTAGGACTATGTCCAAGGATGATGCAATCCTACCACATTCTCGAGGACCGAAGCCACCGGATTGATTACAGGAGAATCAATCCCTATCACTTTAAGACGATGTCCAAGGATGATGCAATCCTACCACATTCTCGAGGACCGAGGTCATCAGATCTATTATGGATAGATGTCCTGGGATGATACAATTCCTCTTCATTCTCGAAGACTGAGGTCTCCTGATCACTTTAGGGAAAGTGCCCAGGGATGATACAATCCCACCATGTTCTCTAGGACCAAGGTCACCGGATCTATTGTGAATAGATGTCTCGGGATGATACAATTCCACTGCAGCATCACTACTCCCCCTTTCGGGGAAGATCTTTTCGAACCACACCAAGCTTGTCTCGAAAGTGTTCGAACTCTACTCGAGGCAAAGGCTTCATCAATACATCATCATCCAAACCATCATCATATACATATTCAGTATGTGAATATTGACCTATCACCATCTGTATCTCTAGTATGTGAATACTGAAAGCATCATCATCTATATCTTCAGTATAGAAATACTGAATCACCATCATCTGTATCTACAGTATGTAAATACTGAAATATCATATATATCTTTAGTATGGGAATACTGAAATAATAATCATCTATATCTTCTGTATGGGAATACCAAAACATCATCATCTTTATATTCAGTATAGAAATACTGAATCACCATCATCTGCATCTTATCTTGTATGTAGAAATACCGGATTTCTATGTGTTACGTCGGAACACAGGGTTCTTTGTCGTCAAAACTATGTTTATCACATAGAATCATTGTAGTGTCCATATTTAGGTCAAAGAGACATGATATCAGCTTCTGAAGCCATATGGCTTCACAACTTAGTAGAGAAATCTGCTATGTATTCTGCTTCAACTGTGCTAAGAGAAACACTGGACTGTTTCTCGCTAAACCATGAACTCATAGCAGACCTCAAACAAAAGCATCTACCTGATGTGCTTTTCCTGTCTAATATATTTCCATCCCAATCTGCATCTATGTAGCCATACAATCTATACTCATGGCTACCATCATAGTATAGACCAAAGTCTATAGTCCCTTTCAGATATCTCATCACATGTTTTGCAGCTACTAGGTGAACCCATCTTGGTTGAACAAGATATTGACTTAAGGTGTTCACAACAAAACAATTGTCTGGTCCAGTATTTGTTAAGTACATCAATGACTCAATGATCTGTCTGTAGTGAGTCACATCCACTAACTCTAATGAGTCATCAGCTAACAGCTTTAGGTTGGAGTCCATGGGTGTGGCCATGACTTTGCATTCCAACATATTGAATCTCTTCAATATCTCTACCACATACTTTCCCTGGTTGAGAAATATTCCTTCTGAACTTTGCCATACTTCCAGACCTAGGAAATATGCATTAACCCAAGGTCTTTCATCTCAAATTATTCTGCTAGTTTCTTCTTGCTTTCCATGATCTGTTTATCATTCCCTGTCAAGAATAAGTCATCCACATATAGTAATAGAATGATAGGTACATATTATAAAACCTTGTAGGAAAGGTTAGGATCGACTTTACTCTTGGCAAATCCCATGCTCATCAGGAAACTATCTATTCTTCCATACCAAGCTCTGGGAGCTTGCTTCACGCCATAGAGGGCCTTCTTCAACTTGCATACTTGATTCCATCTATCTTCAACTTCAAATCCTCATGACTATTCAATGTAAAACTCTTCCTCAATCATACCATTAAGGAAGGCTTGTATTTACTTCATCATGGAAGAAACTACCATGATAGTTTTGAAGGAAGTGTACCTTGCTTCCTGGAGTAAGTGTCTCTTCAGAACTAATTCCCTCTTTCTGATAGAAACCTCTAGCCACAACTCTTACCTTACTTCTATCAGCAACAAATATTATCTTGCAAATCCATTTGGAAGATACCACATTCTTGATTTCTGGTTTGAGTACTATATCCCAAACATCATTCTAGTATCATAACATCTTCTATGAGTTTGTCTTCTCAGGTCATCAACATATCCTAGTATTCTACATTCAACCTTGAAGGTTGGAACCCACTTTACTCTTGGTAAAGTCTCGATCCATCACAAAGCTATCCATCATGCCGTACCATGTTGAACTCAGATATAATTTTCTGTAGTCACTCCCCCTGAAGCGGAGTATCATCTTCCCTCTTAATTCTATACAGGTGGTTCTATGCTTGATATATACTGGTCAATAGAGTATGTCATGTCATAGTCTATTCTTTCTAGGGAGACTCACGAACCTTGCTTTGTACACTTGTTCCATCATATTGTATACATCATTCCCCATGATCAACTATTATTCTTTGATCATAGCTTCTTTCATAGCATTCTTTTCTTCATCTTGAGTTATCTCTTGTACCCATGGTGGTCTTCATCCTTCAAGGTGGATCTACCACTCTCTGAAGCTCTTTCTTCTGTCATGGTGTCTCTGAACCTGGGAGCTTCAGATTCATGTTTATTCGA